>JAECUM010003701.1:0-33423 GCA_016617855.1 Megalonaias nervosa | reverse complement strand
AATATATACATAAAGCTTCAATTTACATGTACAAGAGTTCCGATGTTCCGAAAGTGCGATTCAGCATTGTCCATGCTCTTTTTGTAACTTGACCTTGGCTGAAAGTTTATATATTGATTCCATTTGTTCATATTGTGTCTTTAACGCGCATCATAAATTATGACTTTATTCTCCATGAACAATGAATTCCGTCATTTCCCTGAATGTTTAATGTTCCTTTTGAAATAATCAAGAAAATCACCACGTTTCCAAAACTATTGTGAAACACATATTTTAAAAGAAGGAAAATTATTATATAAATGTACCACCATTAATTGCTGACTGGTCAAATAATGGACAATAAACACATGCAACTATTAATTTCAATCGTAGACACGTCAAATTACACTGTCATACAATACAAATTTATTTTTTTGTACTATAGCAAGTATTTCGAAAATCAATTCATGTTCGCTTCCGATTTTTGGAAGCTACCCGTATGATCCTACGGTAGTGTCGTGTTGGTGATTTTATATATTTTTGGTCATTAGCAGCAGAGAGGGTGAACAGACCACTTTGATAGAAGGGTTAGTTCGCAAAAATAAAGGTTCCTGCGAAGGCTGAAAAAGGTCAATAACGTCAAACCGAAGCCTCTAACCGAGAGCATTTCTAATTGGGGGAAACAGACCGCAATAATGTCAAATCGTGTGGGTTAGCTCATTTTTGTTACTCCATTCTTGACGTATTTATTTTCAAATTTTAGGCGTGTTCGTTTGCGTGTCGCCCACTCATTGTTGTCGTCACCCTCTCAGCTGCTGTTGTTTAGCCAAATATTGTACCAAGACCTATACAATACCTCGACCTAGGATCATGTAAATTTATTGTGATAAATCCGTGTGGGAGTAGCTTGTGCTTCTGAAAAGAAATTTTTGAAATTAATCATAGCCATTTCGCCTGAACACCAGGTCTGATGAATATGTCGCAGTGTATGTGTATCTACTCCATTAAAGACAACTAGAATATTACAATTGTCTCTGATCACTTTAGATATTTGTGTATATCTCTAGGTAACATATATCACGTCAGTAGTTTTGTGTCTACCTCGGGAAAATATCTGAGCTGGATTTGATTGTTTGTCCAGCATCACATCATCGTATACTATGAGATTATTAATAAATCCATCTGTGTCATCTACAGATGGGGTTTCATTAATATCCGTTATAAAATCAACAACATTGACTCCGCCCTCGTCCAACAATTTTGCATTTTCATTAAAATCTTTAAGTTCATCATAACATCTCTTATCATCTACAGATGGTGCCACTAAATATAACATATCCCACTTGAGCTATCTCATTAACAGATTAAGCAACAATTGCGTCTTACCAGACCCTGATGGCCCAATTATTAACCACTATCAACTAAAACAGCAACTGAAGTTGCATCTGCTTTTGAACGAATTTATCAACGTGGTGGTCTACGATGGCCACAACTACTAAAGGTTGGTCCTGGCAAATAATTTCTTGGTGCAGTATCATCTCTGATGAATAAAGATAATGTCAAAATCAGATAAAGACATACCGCAATTCATTGCGATCAGGCAATCGTTGAGCGATTTAATCGAACACTTGCTGAGTGGTTTTTTGGATATCAGTATGTGACGGAAATAGTTCAGAGAGACAAGAGATCTCGTGAATGGGTTACAAGATTACCAAGTGTGATAGCTGCGTTAAATAATTAAATTACTCGTGCATCTTCTATGAAACCCATGAACGCAATCACAAAAATATACCAATACAACGACGTGACTATTCAAAACAACCACCGCCTTCACTGTAGCAAAAGCAGAACACCAACGCCCCGACGTCGATTACATTCAAGACAGGCCAACATCACATTACCGCGTGCATGACCGAGATTACTATTAATTCTATCCACGGTAAATTGTCTTGGATCATTATTTTGAATACTATCACAACATTACTGTATTACAACTCGCACGATTATTATTCTGTGGTTGTTTCAGCGTCGCAATAAACTCAAGGTGGATGTCAAAGTCAAGTTTATTTTTGTTTTGCCAGATTTTCGATAACCAGCTAATTTCTTCTCGACAACTTTTTTGTTGACTTCAATATCTACAGTGATAATTTCATCGATCATCATACGATCCATTACAACCCTTCGCAGCTGAGATATTCTTCTGACTCGGGACACCGAGGGATAACCTTGACCATTCGATCCGATCATCAATAATCCAAATATTTGTATCCGAAATAGTTAATCCTTGTGACGAATGAATCGTTATAGCGTATCCTAGTGTCCATGGAGTTTTTCCATCCTTAACGCGCTCTCAACAGCACCGACAGGAACTAACACGATATCATTTAGTACAAGATTTTGTTTTTCATCAGTTCCAGGAATCTCAGCTTCAATATTCTGTCGTCGAGTATCTGCTGGACGATAACACAATGGTACATGTATATTTGAAAACTTCTATGTATGCAACATAAATAATTGCTGCTGCAGTGTATCACTGTCTTTCTACTTGCAACTATCAAATCAACTGGCCTCCATAATTTACAAAAATCATTCATTGCAGTCTCTGGAATTATTTCACGCATTATCTCACACTGTATTCTATCTGGCTGCAGTCTGACTAACTTTTTCAAATTCTTTAAGCGGTTCAACAATAGCTCTATGATCATCAGTTATCTCCTCATAATAAGCTACAAATATTTTTATACATTCGTGCGAAGACTGCCCTACAACAGGTGGTGGTTGACGATTATCGCCACACATTGTCACAGCAATATCCTTTGTCAATAACCAATCAAGAAACATTTTTAATACTACCAGCGATACCGGACAAATTTCATCCCAGACAATAATTCTAAGGAGCGTATTTTTCGCCCATTCGTTCAGGAATCCATGCGTCTCCGCACCATCTGAAGAAACGTTTGAGATTTTACTCCACGTTCATTCATTTCTCTGGCCAGTCTATGTGTAGGCGTCAAAACAATCATATCAGTACTGCACCGAAATATAGAGATAAACGGTTTTAGGTCTGGCCACTGAAAAATACACAGATGGTACTGATGATTTTGATATTTGATCCTTATTCTTGTTATACATTTCCTTGATTTCAACGTCGGCGGTTTCAGAATAGACAGGTATATTTTCTCGTTTTAATCTCCATTCGGCTCATGATTCATCAACGCCGAGTAATGGTTTTAACGAATCCGTATATTTTTTATTTATATAAAATGAATCCGTGGCGACTCTAACCGCAATCAGAGGAAATCGGTTTATCATCGATAATACATTTATGGAAACGTACGCCAGCATCGAAGACCTTCAATAAGTAAACTGCGGTGACTCACCATCAATATAGCTCACAATTGTACCTAATTTAGTGACGGCTGATAAATAGGCATTACTTCGACTTACAAATGTAACTTTCTCTGTTGTATCAACAATCATAAAACCGAGTTCAGCGTCAATCTTGTACAATGTCGTTTATGATCACACGAATTACCTTGAGTAAATTTACAGATTATTTTTCTGCCAAGATCCTTTGCAATTTTTTCAGTATTTTCTTTTCTGTATTTAGATACATTATTAATGAGTTCAGTAATTTCATCCTCGTCAAGATTAGGAAATTCTTCCATGATATCTTTTTCTGCATCAAACTTATCTGGTTCTGGCAACCAAACTTGTTTCTGCGGACGACATGATAAAATTGCTTCGTTTACTCTCAACTTCACTAAAATTCCAGCAGTAAGCATGTATCGTAATAAAATTATTGGAGCCCATCATTGTTCTGAAAAATGTCTTCCAAACCACGCATAAACAATCGGATGGAAATTCCGTGCAAACTCGAATGATTCTATACAGTTGAATCCAGTCAAACCAAAATTTGGCAAGGGTCCATTTATAGCAACTCTGGTCATCTCGTGTGTTGGATGTCCGAATCTCTTAAAATATTCAGAACACTCTCCGTATTCAAGGACACTTCCAGGATAACATGCTACCATATCAAACGAGATAACGTCGCTATAAACGTATTTATTATTCCACAATCCGCCGTGTCCGTATTCAACACAATTGCACTGGACATCAACAAGAAATTCCAATCTTGTCGGCGACTATGATATTTTTCTTGAGCAGCGTGGGCAGCAACGGTAAAACAACTACTCAGTAATTTTCCAACCATGTCATCGCCAGGACTATATTTCAACGCAAGATTTTTCATTTCCTCGTGGAGTGATTCCGCACGATAAATATCGCCATTAGGCCTTACAAACAGATCATAGTTTACAGATTCTGAACTTCGAAATAGTAACACAGATACGAGGTCACTCTTACTGATATTGCTCATAGAATCAAAAATATAGTCATTATACAATTTAACGGTTCTGTCTCGTGGAAATATCGTCCATGCATGTGCGTTATAATCAATGATTGTTATCGAAGCTCCCCTTGATTCATATTCTGATTTATACAAAGTCTCTCCGGTTAGTGTTTTCACTGTTATTGGAAATTTATATTTTTTCCTAGTTCAGCAACATCTTTAATAGTCGCTCCAGTATCTTTAACTGATTTCGCCCATTCATTTATATTTTTTTACGTCTTAGATCAGTTATATCTTTTCCACTCATCGCGTTTGTGAAGTGTTCTGTAATTCGCTCGGCTACTCAATTTATCCTTGACTCTGTCAAGGACAGTTTCGTCGGTTTGGGATCATCAACGCTAGGTTTATCATTTACCGGATATAGCGCATAAACAACTGCAGTCATAGGATACGATCGTTCAAAATATGGTTTGTCAATACCAGTCAATGCTCCTGGTTTGGAATGTTTATTTAACGTGACAATATTATTTCCAGGGTGAAGTCGGACAGGGTCACGTTTGTCACGGATAATCTAAATGTCGTACTCTGTCTGCACAATAAATTTTATTAGAATAAAATATCTTTGACGAGAAATGGTGCAGTCCCTGGCAATAGCTACAGATGCGCAGGTCAAACTATTTATTGCCATTACACACGCAATTGAAAAAAATTAGATCAGAATTGTCTCACGAATACGAAAAAAAAAAATATTGTGAATAAGACAGTTGAGAGAGATTATGTCAGACCGTGAAACTATCCACTGTGGTAATCATGAAAGTGAAAGTGACTGTAGTAACAACGAAACTAGCAATGTCACCTTGACTGTGGCAAAACTTTTGACAGTCAAGGGGGAGTAATTTATTTCTGACTACAGTAAAAACAAATATGTATTCTATGTAGTCGGAATCAGATTATTATTCAGAATCAGATTTACTCAGAATAAGATTATAATAATATTTACTCAGAATCAGATTCAGATAATTTATTTGACATTTTTTTTTGTTGTTGTTGTTTTCTTGTGTTCTACGAACGCGAGATCTAGGAACGCACATACAGATTTAGATTCCACTCTCAAATCCAGAAGGTGTCCAGCCTGGTCAGTAAGTTTAATGTATCCTTGATAATAGTAGATTATAACATCGCAGATAAACAGGATAAATTGGCTCTGATACCATTGAATATCCTGGTGGGACTTGTGGCGCAAATGAGTATTAAGATGTATCCTTGATGGGCCTGATTGGATTTTTAAAGATCTACTTGATAACTTCCATCAGTGACGACACAAACGAGATTGACAGCAATCGTTGATGTTATATTTGCAATACCTTTTGAAACATTGCGGCCATCACCGTATGGATCGTTATTGTACTTGAGAATAGTTGTCGGCGAGTTTTTTCTCCTCCACGTTTCAAGGACTTTGAAAAAGATATCATTTATAGTTTTGCTTGATAAAACAAGCTCGGGATTTTTAAGATCTGGTAAAATGACTTTGAAAAAGATATCATTTATAGCGTTGCTTGATAAAACAAACTCGGGATATTTAAAATCTGGTAAAATTAAATTTGGATCATCTAAATTAATATGCTTTTCCATAATGTTTCAAATAGAGATCTCGTAAATCGTCATCGAATTTTATATTTTTAATAATAATTTTGTTAACATATGTTATATCTGACACGACCTGGCTTAGATGTTGAATCATTTCAATAATCTGTTGTTTGATGTCATCGTTGTAATGTTGTGCTAAACATCTAAACAAATTATGTAAATTATTAAATATTTGATCGCATTCAAGTTTGATTGCGTCGGCGAATGATTTAATAAACTCCACGTTGACAATTTTATCATGATCCTTAAGTTTAAAGAAATAAATACCTAAATCAGGAATCTTTTCATTTTCAGAGGTAAAATAAGCTCCATCATGATGATACCATGCACGACTTTTCCGATATTATGACACTTCATAAATGTTCGTTTATCTGTAACAAAATCATCTCATTTGGTTCTGGTGGTCCCTCATAAACAGGTGAAATCTCAGACCTGACTAGAACAATTCTAATCGATGACTGATAACTATCGACAGCATAATCTGAAGAATTTGCTTCAATCCCCACACATAACGTTGGTTCGTGAACAGTGATGGCTGTCTTTGATTCTTTGCCTTTGATAGTTTTTATTATGGGCTGGAATTCCTCATGATCTGTTCGATTTGATAACTGCCCCTGGGAATACTGACTACCTGCCAGTCTGGGGTTTCTTTGGGTTTATTTTTATTTGCATATACTAATGAATTATTTGCGAGCAACCCAACGAATGACTTTGATCGAATATTTGGCCAACTATAATAAACTCGCAATTGTGCTAGTGCTATTTCTTTGGCTGGAATTGTAGTTGGGAAACTAATGCTGAATTCAGGACTGGTTGAACTCGTTGATATCATTGCGGTTTTTAGCGGTGCTGTATTAATGGCGAATTGTTGTATTAATCCCTGTGACGACGTTGACATTATTTATAAATCCCTGATTTTAAATAAGGATTTTAAATCAAGGTAACTCCCTGACATCATTCAGGTTCCATGGCTTGTCAAGGGAATTGGAAACCCCTTATTCGTAAATCAGGAGCATTTCTGCGAATTCCTGATCAGATATTATCCCGTCGCTAAGCCCTAACGATGATAATTTGGCCGGTGATTGTGTTGCCGCTGAGAGTAACATTTGATATTCATTCAATTTATCAGCCGCACACGTAGATATCTTTTTTGCAATTATATTAAGAACGCCAGCAATTGCTGCTGTGGTTGAAACACAAATTGTTACAACTGTTGCTGATGCCATTGTTACTGCTGATAGTAATACACCGATACCAGCGACGATGGCTGATGCAGAATAAACAATTATGTCAGTAAGAAATACACGTCTACGATATTTTTTTATTTTTAATGTATACTCGTCAATGATATTTTTCAGTTGGGTCTGTAACAAACACACTTGTTCATATCTGTATTTGTTTGCTGACATGTTTAACCTTTATTAGGTATTTAATTGAGATGGTTCATCGACGAATTCTAGACACCACCAGTAGGACGCAGACGTTTTGTATCAGATGGTACTTGTATCAATATTGTTCGGTATCTTTATTGAATACAATAGACACGGTTCCATAAAAATTATCGGTTGAATGACGCCATGGAAATGAGATAAATATCCTAAATTTTGCAGCGCTGAACACAGACAGCCTATACATACCAGTGACTTCCGTTGTATGTTTGATAGTGTTTTTTGTTTGCTGTGACCATGTTGATGATCCTGATGATACCGTGTATACCACATTGATGATCTGCTTGTGGGGAAATTTAATCAGATTAGTTATTTTAGCAATATCGAGAATTCCACTGATAATGTCGTTGAGTCTCGCGTTAATGTCAACCAGTTTAATATCAACGTCTGCTGGACTTCCAAAGAAATTATCTGCGGTTTTATTAAGCTGTTGAAAATTTCTACGAACATTCATGAACATATTCACGTGAATGTCACATTCAGATCGCAACGTGGTAAGTTTGTCATCGATTGTAGTATCTTTATCATCTACATATTTTTTTGCTGTGGCGTCTTCATCACCTGTTGGTTCTCTCAAAACAATGATTTTATTTCCATTCATGTTGAGTTTACCTATTATTGTATCACCGGTGGATTTTAAACGATCAGCGACACCTTTTTAAATTTTATTTCTGATAGTTCCGATTGATACATTTGAGTGTTTGATTTTTCCGCCGTCAGTAAATACTGCAATAATATTCGCGGTAGCACCGAGAACTCTACGAATTATATCAATCCACTTAATATTAATCGTCTTTAAAACACTGTATTTATCCTGAAAAATAACAACTTCATCCCGGTCAACTCCAGACAGGTTCATAATATCAGCAAGATCGTCTTTGGTAGCATACTTCGATAAATCAATATCATCTTTTCTTTCTTCCTGTCAAAGACAGGAGATGACCTTCCAAAAATATCAACCATTTTATGATTAGCGATTATTTCAAACGGTGTATTCATGTACAACTTTATGAGGTGGTACTGTTGATGATGATACTACGTCGAGTACAGCGAGCACTTCACGACCGCATAATGGCAGATCGGTTATTGTCTGTGTTGGTAATGTTGAATAACAGATCGGTGCATTGAGATCATTAAAATATTTTAAAAATTCCTTTGGTGGTGCCAGTCCATACGAATCGAAATAAACAATTCCACGTGGATCAGTCGCGTATGCAACCTAATGAGTACTTGGACTAGAGTTTTTCTCGAGATTAATGATACCAGTTTCAACATTGTTTGGTTTGTGCGGTAATTGATCACGCATAAAAACTCCTCTGAAGGTTTTGATGTTTACTTTTTTAGCAGCATCAAGCTAATCAAAATTGGACATAGGAGAATCAACGAAGTGTCCCTGGCAGTCTTAAACCCTTTCCGTACTGAGTCCTTGGAAGTCTTAGACCATTTCCTTTTTTTGGAAGTTTTTATTATGTGACCTGTTGCTTACTTTAGTGCCATCCCAGCAGCAGTTCTAACAACACCAAGTGCAGCTGCTTTTGCAACAGCTGGCGATGCAGTGGTTATTAACGCTGGTATAGCTGCAAGAAGTGGAAATATACCACCCGTCTTAGCGATGTCCTTAATGGCACCCGCAGAAAGATTAAATCGTATACCTTTCTTTGTTTGTTTGGCTTCATTGAAGTGCCCGAGTTGACGTTCTGTCAGTGATAGTTTACTTGAACCACCTTGGATTTGTTCTTTTTTTAGTGATACTTTTGCTCCAGTTTTATTTGGATGCTGGTTGTAGCTTTTTAATCTGACCAGGAGTAAGACTGACGTTGACAGGATGATATGACATTATAATTATCATGAGTGATCTAATTATATGTTTGGAAATCATTTACATGTTTACGACTGGGGCATCAATGACTCTCATTAGTCCACCAGCACCTTCAAGCAACATTGTTTTATCGCTGAGTATAACGGTGATTGCTCTGTAATTGTCTATAAGTCCTCGTGCCACAAGAGCTCGAAAGTGTATACCAACGATAGATTGCCTGAATAAATCTAAGTGATCCAGTTGAAAGTAATAGATCGGATACAGCGTTGCAAAATCGCGCTGAGATATCTGTTAACCAGTATCAACATTTTGATCACGCCCATAAATGTCATCAAACGATGACACGCACGTGCAACATGATTATTTTCAAAATTCAATAATACATTCTTGGCTGGTTTTTGATGTCCATGTATCCTCAGCAAAACTTCTGATACGTTCCTGCGAATGTACTCGAGCAGCATCTTGGAGCGCAACGAATATATGTCGTGGTGGTGACACTCCCTGCTGTGATGCTATATTCCATGTAAATAAACCATTGACATTGCTTTGAATACTGTCTGTGTTCATCGTCAACAATGATAATGTTGTTTTGCCACCTTGCTCCAAAAAAGCGAGTAGGCGTTGTTCTTCAACGATTGATGGAGTTATTACTGGCATCCACAACGAACGTTTTGTCAGCGTTACTTTACCAGGATCAACCACAGCAGTGCGCCATATTGTTAGTGGCTTTTCTTACAAGTACTACAATGTGCTTAGTGCCCAATATAACTTTTCTATCATTTCTGCAGAATCCAAATATATGTGACAGCGGAATCACACATGAAAAACTTTCATAGCAGTTTATCATTGCGCTACGTGATGCAAATCCCAAGTTGAAGTTTTCATTCATTGCTGCAGCTACAGTGGTAATTCCATCCCCGGCAACGTTTCTTACTTTAACTAAACTTACATTATTCTAATCGGGATGATCAGTAGTATCTTTTGAAAGCATCACTGATGGACCAGCTGATCTTGAATAATCATTGCTGTATCTTACAAGACCCAATATTGTCGTAGCAACGAAAACTTTTCCGAGACATGATTCGATATCATTTCCATCAGTGGTATGTATAACACTATTAAATAGCGCCATAACACTGTTGTTAACAAAACCAACTCGATCACCAGTTCCGCAAGCTGTATTATCTGCTTTGATGAGTCTACCTTCGATGTGAATAAATTCTTCAGCGGGTAAGAAATATCTATTTGTGTCCTGAACTTGTAATTCGATTCTTCCACGTGCGTCAGGTACACGTGCGTCATAAGAATAATACTGATAATTGCGCACAGAATCATCCTTGAATACTGGTGCGTCCTTGTCGAGTGCGGGATCAGATACACGCGTGAACGTCTTTATTATTATTGTGTTTTTCTAACAAGAAGACCACTTCCTGCTATTAGACTTGCGGTTATACATTTTTCTTTATCGACGGGTTCACCAGCTAACTCACCATGTGTTTGATTTGTAGCTTGATTTATTGTTTTACTAACATTTGTAGGCATAACCTCAGTGCTGGGCAATTGTATTGATTGCGGTTTTCGTCGTATTAATCGTGCTTGTCTATCATTGATTGCTGAGAATGCTTTTCCGGCAATATTACCAACAGCACCAATACCTTTTTCACGAACAACATCAATAGCTTTCATTCCCAGTTGTTTTACCTTTGTTTTGCCTTTGGGGCTATCGTTCCAAATAGACCCTGAACAACATCACCGAGTCCATCCTCGTAATTCGCTTAATAGGTTGGTAATCGCGAAATTAGCACCCTGACTATGACCTGTCCATGTTGGTCATTATGTATGATCATCTTTTTTTAGTCATTGTATCTAATTGTACACCCTTAATCGCTATGGTAATTATCAAAGATTTCGTCGATGAGGGATCGATAAACATTAATATCCATGATGCCGCCTATAAATAATCGTTGACAAATAGCAGCTGCTTCATCAAAGATCTCTGTGGAATTATTACCGGCTCGTTTTCCACAATTAATATTTCTAATCGTTCAACATCAGCAAGGACATTGTTGGGACAAGTAATACGGCCACGTCCTCGAATACTAATACCGCTTCCAGTTGCACTTGGGGCATCATGGTATTCTTCTTCTTC
The DNA here is from genome assembly GCA_016617855.1 of Megalonaias nervosa. Taxonomy (NCBI): domain Eukaryota; kingdom Metazoa; phylum Mollusca; class Bivalvia; order Unionida; family Unionidae; genus Megalonaias; species Megalonaias nervosa. The sequence goes on along the minus strand of JAECUM010003701.1, from coordinate 22,030 downwards.
ACTTTACTAGACTGGTGGTTCCTTTTTGTTTTTGTTGTGGTTGTTGTTTTCGTCGAAGTTGTTCCTGCTGTTGTATTTGTTTTCATTGCTCCAGTGATAGTTAAATCCATGCAAGATAGGTATCTATCTCATTAATAAATTTAATATATCTTGTATCACTAGTTCGAGCTTGATCAGTGTGGTAGCATATACGAGATATCCGTTTACAAAGATTTTCACGACTTATAGCATCATTAACGTACTCGGGTTTCAAAACATTTTCTCGAGCATCATAACGTTTCACAGATATCGCAGCTAATTGTTTTATATTTTTGGCTTGTTTGCAGTAAATTTATCAACCAGATTAACCTTGGTTTTTGCATCAGATTCTAGTTCTGGTGTATCACCCTCAGCTTGGTCTATATCCTCAGGTATTTCTTGTGCTAGTTGAGCAGCAGCGATTTTAGCCGGAAGTTCTCGCAGAATTTATTTTGGGTTTTTAGTTCTTTTTGCTATTTTTTTTTAGTTGCTTCAGCAGTTTGCTCTAATGCGGTAAGAAGACCTTTAGTGGCCTCTGTAAATTGGTTTAGATAACTGTTCTATTTCTTTGGTAAATTCTTCCTGTGTTTGTTGACGCGCTTGCAATTGTTGTTTGGCAGAATCACGGACGGGTAGATATTTCTTAATTTCCTCTAGTCGCTCTCGAGCTAGTCTAGCTGAGTGAGCTTCACCAATCATTACTGATATAATAGTTATTTAATTACAGCAGCAGAGAAGGTGACGACCAACAATGAGTGGGCCACACGCAAACGAACACGCCTAAAGTTTAAAAAAAAAATACGTCAATGATGGAGAAACAAAAATGATCTAACCCACACGGTTTGACGTTATTGCGGTCTGTTTCCCTCCGTATAGAAATGCACTCGGTTAGAGGCTTCGGTTTGACGTATTGACCTTATTTTCAGCCTTCGCAGGAACCTTTATTTTTGCGAACGGACCCTTCTATCAAAGTGATCTGTTCACCCTCTCTACTGCTTCATTTTATCCCTGATAAGCTTCATTGCTTCGATCTCTCGTGATATTTGCGCAACTTAGCATAAAACCCCACAAGCGTTGTGGATTATTTGCATTAATAATAAAAGACAGTGAGGTTGACCAAGCAAGAATAATAGAGTGGCTTGGGAAAACCACTATGATAATTTTGTTTTCGCAACATTTTCCATTGTTGGATGTGCAGTCTCTGAATCTGAGCGCCTTCGTTTAAGATTTTACCAACAGCAGCCGGCATAGATTATGTCGATGGCAAAATAGCCGGTTTTGATGCTGCTCGAGTGAATAATCATTGTAATCCCTCAGATAATGGTATGTAAAGCGAATTTTAAAATTTTGACGTCATCGTTAAATTCCTTCTACTCATCGCCAGTTGCTGTGGGCTTTTCAAACTTCTCCCGATATTCCTACACTGCCAAAGTGCGTCCACGACTCTGCTGAAACTTGTTATATGTTTTAGTTACATAATGTTTCCAGTCACTGGGAAAATTAGCTACAAATGCTGCAAGATTCTTTCCCACTTCTTTACGGCCAAGCTAGTTAACTACAACAAGCTGTTGCGTCTTATGCGTAAAAAGCTTGCATGTTTGGATGGTGCCATTGCTTTGTTCGCCACATTCTCCTCTTCCTAGACTTCTTGATCTACAGGGCACGTTGGTAGCCGTTCAATGGCTTTTGCAGCCACTCATAATTCTTTTCTGATATCTTTTGTACGTTTAGCTATTTATGAATTGGACCCAGTTCTTCGTCTTCTCTCTTTTGCGCTGAGGTTGACTTTGCAGTTTCAGTTTGCTGGTGTAATCAGCTGTGCAAATGTTAGTTTGAAACCCGCTATGGGGGTTTCTCGTGTAGTTTTGTGACTGTAACATATCTTTGACACGTATGCGGCATTCAATAAATTACGAATTAATTCTTGTTATTTCTACAGATTTACGGTGTCGCTTTTCATACTCTTCTATGTCATCACTGGCGGACATTTCCTATAACACTGGTCTACAGACAAACTGCTTCTGAAATAAATGTACTCTATCCTTACTAATTCTGGGTCAATATAAATGACCCTTAACTTGCGAATGGTGGACGATGAGTGAGTTATAAAGGGAAGGATCTCCATTTAAACCAGAATTGAATAAAATGCATTTTGACTGGATCTATGAACAAATACATGAATGGGTTTGGACAGTACTTGATTTTTAGGCAAAAAAAGGAATGACGCAATCTGAAGCTGGTATTGCGTCATACATGATTTTAATTGCATCATGTTATTCGAAGAAGTCATGGATGATGCAATCATAACTAAGCGTAAATCGCTCTGCTAAAATTGCCCTATATTAGCTCTAGAAATCATAGTGTTGTGCTCTCTTGTTAGTGTGTGTGTTTGATTTTCCAAAGGGACACATTACTGTATAGCCAAACTCAGCATAGACGCCTCTTACTTGTTGACCAATGCAGATACCTTCTGCTATGTTTGTGGCGAAGTGACGTTTGCATCACAAAAGCGCGGTATAATCATTATGATTTAGAAAGCCTATCTCCTTTATTTCGGCTGCATAATTGGAGATCACGACAATGGTGGGCCCTGCACATACGCTGCAACACTTGTGCAACAATTCTTGGCCAGTGGTTGAACAAGAAAAGGAACTCTATGCCTTTTCCACTGCCAATGATTTGGAGAGAGCCTACAGATCGTATCAGCAATTCTTACTTCTGCATTGTGCCTCGAGTTGGGAAAGGTGCGTCAAAGAAGACAAAGTGGACAAAGTGGACTGTGCGTTATCCAAACATTCCATCAGCTATACGTCTAGTACCCCAAGGAGAAGGACGTCCGGTTCCTGATCAATAAGAATCATTCTCACTTGAGTCAGACAAGGAAAAGGAGGAGGATGAAACGACTAGTCCTGAACCATCACATGACCCATATTTTATTCCATCCTCCTTCTCTGACCCATACCTCGTAACACTAGATGAACTGAATGACCTTGTTAGGGATTTGGAACTATCCAAGAGTAACATTGAGCCCGTCAATGATTGCAGACTATTGCAGGAGAGTGACTATATATATACTTATATATATATATATATATATATATATATATATATATATATATATATATATATATATATATATATATATATAGTGTATTGCATTTTGTTTCATAATACATTTTTTTATATAACCTTTTGCTGTTTTGTTTTGAAAGTTTTACATAAACAGGACAGGTGAATATTATCATGTAAAGCAACATCGCACACATGAAAAGACTTAGGTTTACAATTTATTATTATAACTCTAATATGTACACAAAATAAATAGACGTAAAAGCTATAAACTTAAATAGCTTGGAAAGATTAGTCAATCAGTTGTTTTAATTGACCTTGTTGAATTCAGCACATAAATATCCACTGTAATTGATATGACTTTTTTTGGTGGTAGGCGCTTGCGTGCAGACTCGCATGATATTTTCCCCCGCGACTGCAAATCCCGTTGAATTCAATGGTGAGAAAATTGTATGCATACGAGGTGTTTCGCAAACATGATACTAAACTCATCCTTAGAATGTTCAGCGGCACAACACGTCTAGTGAACATTTCAAAAGCCATGGTCGTCAGTTACACGAAATATCATTAACATGTTAAAGTTGTCTTGGATTATTTTAGGCACATGTGCGTATCGTTGAATCATCTTTAGTTTTGTGCCGACCTCGTGAGAACATTTGACAGGATAGTTTTGTTGCTCAAGCATTATATACGTCGTACGCAACAAGATTGTTTTCAATTGCTTCCAATCATCGGTGGCAGGGATTTATTTGATATTGAAAATTATATCAGTGTTGGCATTAGAGCTACTGTTCAATTATTTGTGAATATCTTTCATAAATATCGACGCAATCACGTAAAACCGATCCCACTTATTCCATTTTAAACTCATATTCAACAGCAGTTGTGATTTTCCTGATCAAGCAGGACCACTGTTCAATGCACTAATCGAGCTTGAAAACATATTACCATGCTTGGTTGGTTTGGGTGTGACTTGTACAGACAAGTCAAAGGCGAAGGAAATGTTGTTTTCTCTCAAGGCGGTAGGTTTCAAATCTTTGAACGTTTCTGAAATCATATGTGACTTTTCTTTAACGTGATGCTATTAAATAGTGCACTATATTTAAAAAAATCATGTCTTCATAGTGTGTATGGTATCGCTGTAACAAAATTCGCCGGGTTGGGGTTAGATCACAATGAAAGTCATAGGTTGAACAATGCCTTTACCTACTTAGTTCGAATAATGGATATTTAACACTATGATGCGCATTGATTTAAATAACCGACACAAATAAAACAGTCCCTAAATGGAACGAATTATAATGTAAACAAAAAAATGAAATGATATTCAACAGTAATTAAACAAAACAGAAACAAAGATTAACGCCTCAAACAATGTGATACCACTCTGATAATGATCATATGATTATTTCAAACAATTACGAAATTTTCAATCTGATAGTGATAAATGATTTCTTTTCACTCAAATAGTGATACATTATAGGTATTCAGTTGGGACATATATATTGCGGAGTCCAATTCAAATCCGCAGTTGTCAGCCCACAACGTTCTGTCAGATGATCAAGGATCCAACACGAATGGTCCGCTCCTCAGGGTCGTCCTAAAGATCCGTAGAACCTCTTGTTCCATATAGACCCATTGGTCCCAAAGTCTTGGTCCCTCACCACGTTATAACCATTATCTCCGTCCAGGACACCGTCACCACCGACATCAGCATACTGAGTATAACCCAACCGAAATTAGCACGACGGCTAAAACGACACATACAGTACCGTACAGATACAGAGATACAGCATAGCTCTATCACTCCGCCACTCCTTTAGCCTTTCACCCCTTTCAACAACTGAAAATATAACATCTAATCTGTGCAATATTTGCAACACAGACATTAATAACATGTAATGATGTATGTAAGGCAAACGGAGTTGATTATTTTGTCAAACTCATATTATCGGGACCACTGTACAAGGTTTTCATAAGGTTCATAAGTGAAACTGTATTAGATGAGAATCGTACAGAACTTGAAGTAACATTCTCTCGTCCATTATAACATGCAACATTAATTCGAATGCAATCATTACGTTCACCTACCTACAGGTTTAGCGAGGACATAGACTATAATAAATCGAATAACATTGCATTTTACGACACAGGTCGGAACTACCTAAAATACAGGATAACATGAAAATAAAACAATTCTTTCCTATAATACAAATAGGAATATACCATTTAACAATTAGCATTCATCTACAGCTGGAGATATTGCTTCGTAAAGTGGACTGCTCACTGACAGGTCTCTTCGTAATGTAATATTTCACTCTACTATGAGGAAATATGTACACAGGCAATATTGCATTATAAGGCCTGTGCTCTCAAAGTATACCGGTTTTCCCATCGTAAGCACTTTGTTCTTGCAGCATAGGGTAAACCGAACTCACTACATCTCAATAATATATGATATACGCTGTACATAGAAAACAATCCCGAGAACATATATTTAATCCAAATAATATGTAAACATTATATGTACACAATTCCTTGACATTCGCAAATCACTTAATGAAAAATCTAAATTAGGTTCAAGCACGTTATGGATGAGTGGCAATTACTGGAAATTGTGTTGGCTGTGGAGAAAAGAAGTTCACGTTTTAAGCGTTCTAGGACAATAGATGGAACTAAACGTTCCGGGTTTTAAAATTTCATCGGTGATATTACTGCTGCATTAACAGAGCTACCAGGAACACTTTGGAGTAAGTACCCCGGTGAAACGAGCATCCACGAATAAAACTACTGTGGGTTTGTACATGGCTTGATATACTTGATTCTTTCAACCAGCAAAGCCCGTTGAAGCGCCAGAAAATCGTGCTGATGCAGCCTGTTACCGACGTGATTTTGCGTATCAAGCATCAAACGATATCCGGGCACATTAACGTACCGACGTGGATCTCATCGATGAGTTAATTCAACACTGGTAAAAGCGCAAAATGGACGGTCAATGGATGTATGAAATTGTTACAAAAAGCGTGACATTATCAGGTGCTCGTTAGGAGTTACCGCCGTGGAAAATGTAGCAAGCCAGGCATATGTTACTCTTGAGTTAGCTGGAACTTGATGGATCAACCAACCGTTGTTGTAAATTTATCTCCTGTGGAATGAAAGATTTCAGGTGTTTGTTTGATATCAAAATACATAATGAATTCCATCATTGTTTCCTCCACATGATCGTGTACGTGATCGACAAGGCCTATCACACCTGCAATATCGCGTTAACCGTTGTCGATGTTGCTAGCAGATACAAATAGGCGGCGCTGTTGACGTCAAAAGATGCAACAAGTGTCGCAGATGCACTAGAAAATATGTATGTACTCGGATCGCTAGCATGGGCACGATTATTATAAATGGATACTGAAGACCTCGGATCTGTTCTGCTTTCTTAAAAAAGCACCGTTTACGAGTTTGTGTTGGATATGTCAAACATTCTTCCTGAATTGCAGAACCATTTAAACATGTAGAACGGTTTTGTTAGTCATCAGTACGCGCAGGAATTGTTGCAAACACTTTCGAAAGGTCTCAGTAATGGGTAACACGACTTCCATTGGTCATAATGGCAGTAAACAATAATTCTCTCATACGATCGAATTAAAACCAATCAATCACGGTTACTGAGTAAATAATTTCACAGCCAGCATCATTTGAATCACTCAGAAGTTACGTTTGTATGGTATCTTTATGCACCTAGACAGTTCGAAATTGGGAAACATAGAGCTACTCACACGTATGGTCCGTTGAGGTATTTACGATCTCGGAACGGATTGGTACTCCAAGACAACCAACATCTTTACAGTTTGGGATCTATTAATCAAAAGGAGCAAGGCGAATACTGAAATGACATCAAAATTTGTTTGAACACGTTGATGCACTAGCTGACGTGTCAACCGTAAGAATCTTCACAATAGCATGATGAAAAAGACGTAGGTGGTGACACCGTCATATCCATCGTTTGGCATCGTCTGGAGAGTTCTGTGCATCGATATAAACCCATGTAATGATTCCGACGCTGTATCATAGTTACCGTGTGTGCGAATTCAAGTTGGTCTCGAAGACATTACACATATATGTCGTCCAGGGATCCTTTTCGACATCAATCCATTATAATCCTTTTGCTCTCTTGTTATCTTCAGAGGCGTTTGGTAGAACCACGAGTGAATACATTTTAAGTCACAGTTCCACACATACTTTGATTAGATCATCCGATCAATCATCTTTGCGCTTACCACAAAATCTTTTCCTTAGTTTTACTAAATAATGTATGTTCTATCTGATAATCCCTGATAGCAAATTCGTTTAGCAAACTTGTTTCAGCCATGTCCGCGTACACATAGTTCGCGATAATGTGCATCAGCAGCGTGTCAGTGTCGGTGTGCATCATCGTGACCTGATCCTGATTAAACCGTCTCATTTTGTCGTTATAACACTCGTACATGAGCAGCTTCCATAAATCCAGCATGAACGATCGAACATAGGCTTTCTTATCTTGTGTTGCGATATTTAATGTGAACGGGACGCAAAGACGGGGTCAGCGATGGGCATTCGAAGCTTACATTATTCGTTGTCTTTGACTTCGCTTCCTTAAGTCATCTATCATCTTACTGAATACGTAATCATCCATTAGTTTCAAGAAATATTTTTCAAGCTCATTTGTGGGATTAGTTTTGTGATCCGTGTTCATTTGTATATACAGCAGCATCCAAGCGTGCTCGCAAAATTCAAGCATTCGATGGATTTTGGTTACTCGCATATCCAATCGCAAGTACAACTGCAGATTTCTCAGGTGCAATATATGTTACTTCCTAATACTTTGAACAGCTTTAGTACATTCTGCAAAACTTGCGTCCGGAATCATTCGCTATTTCATATTGATACGGAGACAAACACGTACGTAGAACCAACAACACTTCTGGGACCAGAGGATAAGCCCTCTAAACATCTTTTAAAAGTTACGGATATTGTAGACCAACCTCAACGAAGTATATGTTATTCTCGTCCACAATGGTGTTGTTTACACGAGCGTATCTGTGGCTCTCCAAGGAAATCCCACCGCTAATTGCTGGTCAATATCGGTGAGCATTTCCAATTCGATTTTATGAGAAAAACGCATCAGAAGCTATACCCTGTAATGAAACAAAATTAGCGCAATCAAACATGAACACGTGCATGACAGTGTCACGCAATGTCTCAAACAAATTAGCATGGGGCAACACATATTTGCGCAGATACAGATTACGATAACTCACCGGTGATTCATTGAGGTTTTCTAGTGCGGTTACCTTGAGTCATATGTTGGCTTTGTAGAGCTGTTCGAATGGTTATATTTGGAGCTAAAAGAACCGTCAATTTATTTCGTAAGAGCAACGCTAAGGATGCAAGTTGGCCTGTAGGAGGTGCTGATGACAAAAGTAATATTAGAAACATTAACTTTATGGTTGCCTGTGCTAACCTCTTCATTGACTACATAATCACGTATGCTATTTGGTATTGAATCTGGAACCGCTTCCATTGTGTCATTGCTCGCACATACCACAGACGCACACCCACCAACTTGTGTGTATGGGCAGTTTACTGGGTAAATAAGTACTTAGCATGGCCTTACCTCACGAAAACACTAGTTTGTGAATCGAAATGATAGCTGGGAGTACGGTTAACAGACGTTTTGTAGCGGTTAAGTAATCTCCGGGAACGTTCTGAAGAAATTCGTCTCAACTATTGCACGTACAGTAGTTGTAGTCGTATATGAATCGCCATGAAAACATCGACACTAATTTGCAGGTTAACCATCGCGACGTCATGTGATTGAGCCCGGTTTAATATTTTTCATTGGAACACTGTGTTCTAGAAACAATCTGCTGTAGACATGTATTTTCATGCATATACTAATTACAAATGATATGCTATGACACCTTCTGAAACGACACTATTGTTGGTAATCGCTGATGGCAGAATGAGGGTCATTGGTGTTCCTGTGGAAAATACATATCAAATCTCAAATATGGAGTCATACTGAAACTTTATCCAGCAAAATTAACTGAAAATGTCCCGTTGGTTGACACAAAAACAACTGGCCCAGCTTAATGTAGCTAAACAAAACAATATCTAGGTGGTGCTAACATTTCAAAATCAAAGGTGACACAAATGCAAAAGAAGGGTGATATGTTTCATTACATCCGGCGATTCCTTTGTTATTTCCAGCAGTGGCTCTAAAGGTTGCAAAAGCTAGGACGTAATAGGTTGTCAGAACTACGTCAGGAATGGCAATGGGAAAGACTGTTGGCGGCAGTATACGAGTAAAGAAAAAGGAAAAGACCTTCCATTACGAAGGACAAGTCGTTGACTACCGTTGGAAAGATGTCTCCGATTACCCGGTACTACTGGCAAATGGTCACGAAGTTGACCAATGTTGATTTACTTGCGTTGTCAAATCAAATAAGCATTTCCGTGCTTTATTTATGCTAAATGAACTTGCACTGATGATGCCACAGAGAAGTGAAACTGGAATTGACAACCTGGATTTGACAAACATGATATGACACACATCCGGCTGCATACGTAGCCACCATCAGTTGAGGCTGGCAATATTTGACTATCACGGCAAACAATTTATTTGACTCTGCCGATGCAAACTCGGTTGGATGTTTGCATATCTAGTCACCGTTTTGTTGAAGCGTTGCTTGCGTTATCTGGATACAGAGCTTCTTCGCATCGACCAATCGAGCACTATTTAATTTCACATTAAAGTAAATTTATTACTAAACAGAGTGTGTACTAACATTTACGGATCTTACTCGTGTTTTACTAGTTGTTTTGTTGTAGATGTTGACCAGAGTGACCTTGATATTTTCAAAGATCAATCTGGTAAACTGAAACCATTTACATTGGATAATAAAGATATTATTGTCAAGTTCGATGGTTCTGTCGCAAACAAAATCGGCTGAGGTCAATGAAATCGGGGGAATCAAAGTGTTGACTTGAAGGCTGAGTTTATAAAAGACTATAATGATAATATTAATTCTCTAACATAACAATACATGGATAAATAGGTCACTAACGTGACCGCAACACCACGAGTAGTGACTGCATAACGGACAAATACGGAAATATTAATCAAAGTAGGATAGGAGCAAACTGTCGCAACCTTAATTTCGTTCCACGTTCGATGAAATTGTGCTTCAAAGTGTTGTTATCAAAACCTCGTAAGAACTGGCATATAATATTTTAAGGATCAAATAGAAATTCATCTTTGGAACCACCATGATGTATCGCGACCAATTCGATGTCAACGTGGCGTTATCGCACATGCAAAGGCCCAAAGTGGACTTCATCACCTGGTGTCACAACAATCAGGGATTGATTCTATAAGGCGAATTGTTACCTACAAGCTTACCACAGATAAGTTTACCGAAGAATATTTTAAACCAAACTTACTCAGTTGAGAAGGGAAAGATCTCGACAGTTATTCATCAAGGACGCACCTGTTCGGGTAACAGTTACTGGGCAAAGTTGATCGTTAGAGGCAAAAGATACAGGCGTAATCGCTGTGGTTTTAATTGAAAATAGTGCTAATCAATACGAACGCACAATCGCAGGAACTTTACAGATTCACAAGGCAGATATTTTCTATAATTATTTGACAGTTATGCCAGTGACAAAAACTACGGGTGATTGGCTAGATGCACATGTGCATTTTGTACCGGGGCGTGAAGAGTCAGGACATGGTCTCTGTGTTGAGCATTTGTACTATGTGATTGCACTATTAATAGAAAAACAAAGCGGGACCATCAATGTTACAGAAGAGAAAACCTAACCGAGGCGGAAACACAGCAGCGAGATTCAATCACAAAGAGAGTCTCGTTGATCGTAAATTGCAAACCCGCATGTTCGTTATCCTACTTGCCGCGGAGACAACTGCTGGTCTTCGTGTAGCTGCAGTCGCAACAACTACCATCATACGTACGCCAAACGGAATTATTACCAGGGATATATCATTCATAACCTCTACCGTGTACGTGTCGGTTCAGCAATGCTCTCAAAGACACAAAGCAGTCTCAGTATGATCAGTAACCTTATTTGGTGGCTAAAATAATTAGCGCGGCCGAATTCGAGACTTTGTTGGAGGAAATGAAACATAATCGATGGCGTAGAGGAACTACAGGAAAAAAGGTCGAGTAATTTACAAACAAAATAATATATATCAATATATTACAAAATTCATTGTATTACAAAATAATATATATTAATACCAAAAATACCTCCACCAAAAAACTATTAAGGAAATACAACGCCTGCTTGGCTCTCTTCCAGCAAAAGTTGTGCAAGATCGATAAAGAATAAACCTGATATAAACATTAATATCACTAATTTTCAAAGTTTCAAGCTCTCTACCAAAACGTGCTAGAACGTGAAGTTATACACTTTAGAGGTAAAATAACACATTCAGGGTATCACTTGGTAATTGGATTTCGTGCCATTGATTGGTTCCTTGACTTTATGCATTTATTGGGAATAATACTTTCAATTCCATTAATAATTCCACTCGTAGTATTCTTGACAGCAACCTTGGAGCTTTGTGTACTAAGTGCAAACCCATTATCAGTAAATATATATTGAGAACATTACAGTTCAAATGGAAAGACGATACTCGTGTTAATCAAACAGGTAATTACACCTAAGCTTGTTGATTAATATCTCAGCATCCGATAAGTTCCAGTTATTAAGCTTTCTGTGTGGACTTCGCCTGAGTCATATGCCTGTATGATATTCATCCCTTTTAAAGTGTGAAACTCTTATTCCCTGTCATAGAGTCAATGCTTAAGGAAGAATGCGTTGGACTACAGTCAAGATATTAATTGAATGTAAACATCCAGACGGTTTAGCCCCTAGTACAATATCTATGTCAAAGGTGGTTATGTAAGATGCTGAATTTGTTCAATATAATCTCATTCTTTTTCTAGAGCTTATTTTGGTATTTCTGATTTCTATTGAAATCCATTCTTAATTGTATTCTGTATCATCTTGCAGTTCCTTTTTGAATATAGCAATTCGTCTGGCAGTGACATTTAGAAAACTGCGAAGCACAACTTCACCATCATTCGCATCATCGTCATTAATATCACCAACAAATTATGTTTTTTTCTAAGCAAAGAGTATATCAAGAAATATGATGAACATAATCGACATAGAGTTTTATTTATAAGTTATTACGTTGCGAAATAGAAAAATGATCTCATTTTTGCATATGTACTTTTCTTGTATCTAAGACCATCATTCACTATATCCATTGCTGGGATATATTATGAAATTGATCATATGATGTCCATAGATACCGCAAAACGCCAGTTTAATCTGCTCGATTGAAACGTAACTCTCAAAAAATCAGAGTAAAGCAGACCCCTTAACCTATTATTTATTGCATACTCCAGAGCAATACTTTTGATATATAGTCAGGATAAAAAATTCCAATGTTTCCCTGATTCCATGGCGGACAATTCTGCACCTTCTCACTTATTTTCTAACCTATTGAATACTTGGAAGCTTACACAGTAAATAACAGTAACTAGGATGTAAATTAGACACCAAAAAAACATAGCTACTACTACTACAACAACTATTACTACTAAAAGACTAATACTGCTACTACTACAACCATCAATAATAATAATAATAATAATAATAATAATAATAATAATAATAATAATAATAATGATAATAATAATAATAACAACCAATAACATAAATGTTTCAGATGCATTAGAACTTATGCAAAAGATGCTAAAATAATGTAATGAAATGCTAGAAATGATTATTTTCATTCTTCATGGGAAATTTATTTTTTGTCTCTTCATGTTTTAGGCCGAGTCCAAGGTGGTAAGTTCAGACTATGTAGAGCATTTAAGATTAAATGGTTTCTTTTTAACAAATATGTTCTTTAGAAATTCCAACATATCGATATGGATATATATACAAATTTCCACTAATTTGCACCTGTGTATATATGAATGTGTATGAGTCTTTTCTTAATCATTTACATTTTCCGTCATATCTAATTTATATCATAAATTTAGGCAATGACTTCATTTTTTCAACAATGCAAGTATAGCTAAATATATCTTATAACATTTCTAGCATTTGCTCAGAAACACTTTACGGCATGAACAACAACAATTTCATTATTAAATATGGTCGAATTCAATCGCATTATATCAAGGAATACTTTCAAGAGATTTGTTAAAATGTTCGATAAACCGTTAACTGCTACACAAGATAGTACATCTGTTTGATAATTATATTATGATCCTAAATTTAATCGATTCTTTTTTACACCATGTATTTGTATACTATGTTGCTTATTTCTTTAGGCACAAGCTCCATATTGTCATTTTATATTTGTTACAAATCTAAGGTCTTACGCAAAGCAGCAGAATGCAGCAAAACCAAAAAGTTTAATAAAATTTAACAAACAATTTCCTTTCTCCCAAGAAAACAATGTCACAGTTCAAACGATAATTGCAAGTATTATGAACTAAATCCCAAATTACCTTAAAGTTCTATGAAAAGGCTAAACTTATAGAACGTTATGAATGAATTCCAATAATCCTTTTGTTGTTGTTGTTGTTGTTATAGGGTTTAAAGCCATTTTTCAGCACAAGATAGGCTATACATGGCGGCCAGTATTAATGGTGGAGGAAGAACCCGGGAAAACCCGGAAAGAACCACCGACCCTCGAGAAGCTACCGGCAAGAATCCTTTTGTACTGATGCACCAATAGTGTTGTTGCATCACATTGATCTAATCCAGATAGTCTGTGAATGAATTCTCAATAATCTCAGATTAGTGTTTTAATCAAACAAGTCAATGAGCATTTTGTAATTCCAATAAATACTTATTTAAATGAATCCCTTCAAATAATATCTGAACATAACCAAAAGCTCTAATCACTGATTCCAAAACTATTATGAAACAGGAATGAAGACTTTGTTTAAAAAAAAAAAAAAAAAAAAATAATTTATACTCCAGCTGTCATCTGTCATGTGACACAACAAAACCATCTGGATATTTAATCATTTCTAATTCATTAATTAGTAAATAAGGTTTGGCCCTCGACTTAAGCTTTAGTAAACATCTTGGTGTCCACTTATAATCATAACAAAAACAGGTAGACACTATACAATAGGCAGACAGGTAACAACTCTTTCCTCAATCAGGGACAAAATTCCAACCTATACTTTATATTAAATGCTCATAACCTCATGACACATTATCGTTAGTGTCCTTTCCGTATTTTAAGAAAAGAGAAAGAAGTGAGACATTCATTGACATGAATTAGATTATTTAAATAAAAAATTGTAAGATCAAGAGAGAAAAGAAAAGAAGACTATGAAATATGTTTAACTGTATATATATATATATATATATATATATATATATATATATATATATATATATATATATATATATATATATATATATATATATATGCTTATGTTTTTAATTTTGATGTCTGTTGGGAAGCATCACACTAGAATACAAAAGAATATGGCTAACGAAACAAAACAATAATGCACATGTAAATAAAGTAAAAATAGTTTTAAAGCAAAACAAACTTTATCCTGTCTCAGTTGTAGTAAAGCAAGAAGTTGATGATGTAGGAATGATTTTTGGGTCGAATAAAGGAAACGATCAAATACCAATGAATTAATTCAACGATTAATTAATTAATGAAACTCCATTGCTACCAAGTTTTTTATTGCTGAGTTTAATTTGGCCAAATGATACGCAATTGTCCCTTATAATGTAATATGTTCATATGGGAGGACCATTATATATCATTCAAAGATGACACATTTTATGCCGTTTTAACAATAGCTGCAGTATTACAAACGTAATAACAACAATAAAGATCATAATAACACAAAACATGTTAGACATAGTTATCGAAAAGAATATGCATGGAGTTCATTTTGAATGATTCATGCCAAGACTGATGCTCTTGCCACTTTGCGTCTGCCTACATCACTTACATTAATTACGTAAAGATGTATAACATGTCAGTTTTACCGAAATATAATCGAAACAAGTAAAACTTTAAACAATCTTTGACGTTGAAAAATGCATATTTTCTTTTTTTAAATTTCATATTGCTTCAGGTCATGAATGTGGTAAGTAGTATTTTCAATTTTTTCGTTCGCAATATATGAAGAGAGTAAACAAATATATTGACGCGTCTGCTTCGGAATATGTGCATTCCAACAAACAAACTGTATTTCCATAGTTCAAGCATAAGATTTCAGATTCTTGGAATGATATTTCACGACGAATGGAACTCAGAAAAATTATTTTCCAAGTAGCAAATACTGTGTCCGAAATTTTGCGGCGATTTTCAAACTAAGCATTCTTTTTGGACGGTACAGATTTTATTCGTTTTTACAAGTATAAAACGTCAAGAAGTAATGGATTTACAAAACCACTAAAACAGCCCCAATATGCACCATAAAATCACTGTAAGTGCACTGATTACGTAATGTTATACTATTGTAATTTACTGGGTACTTTAAGCATACGATTCCCAAGCAACAGCACATAGTTTCAATTGCACAATATTATAAAAACCATTATATACTATTCTTTAAAACAATATGCTTGAGAAAACGTGTTTGACAGTTTGTCAGGGACTAATTATACACCGGCTGGTGACTCTCACACAAAAAAGAAGTGGAAGTAAATAAAAATTGTTTGATAGATATACTCCCCGCAAAATAAAATGCTCTGAACCTTCCATGCAAAATGCTCTGTTTCCCGTTCTTGTAAGTCAGTGCTCCGCTTGGAAATGGTCAAACAAATTTATACACCTAACGTATTAGACAAAGTGTATTTTTTATTTTCTGTGTCAGTGGTAAATATTAATGAAACCTACTCTCAATCACTCCACAACATTCTGTTTCTGATCATTTTAATACCTTTTTCATTACATTCTTCTAATAACAAGACCATTATCTCAATAGAATCAGCTTCCTTATTCGCAGTGTGTCAGAAATTAAGTAATTAGTATATTGATGAATTTGAATATTATAAATGGTCGACGGCCCACTGAATAGAAAACCTAAAATCCATTCAAGGTGTTACATTGCACTAGCATGTGGTAAATCCGAAACTGAAAAGAAGTTTACGATAGCAATAACTGAATTGTAAATTCACCATTAAATAATCAAAATGGTATAAGTCTATTTAAGCAAGCGACATTCAGTGCTCGCTCGTTTATTAGAACGGCTATTTAGTACATTCATGCTCAGTGTGAAGCGTACTATATTCCTCGTAAAAATTCTCGTTTATTTCTCTGTTTAAAGTGACCCCTCACATTAGCTTATATAGAATTTTAATCGGTGTTTCTAAGTATTCGACCCTTTGTCCTCTTATTACAATGCCTTACAGTGTTTTTTATATGCAGCAATGGCCAGGCATTCTTGCAAATGTCGCAAATCGCAGTTACCGCTCTGTTTGCAATAAATATGGTTAATATTTTAAGACAGTTTGGAATAAATAATTCACAATGGGTATTAATACATTAATTTAGGTCTAAACGTACTAAGACCTAATGATGGCTTTTACAAACCAAATTTAACTGAGTGCGCTAATCAAAGCTTCAATGTGAATTCAGCAAACGGTCGATATTCATCTCTATTAAATACTTTTGCCACGTATTATATCGTATTCACACACTCATCGTATGTTTCTTAATGAGTGTAGTGGTTAGGCTTTGTTTCTATTCATAAGTTTGTGTCATTAGTTCTTTAGAAAGTTAGTCTCCTTTTTACGGGGATATTTATTACTTAACTGTATTTTGTGTTTTAGGTTGTCTCCATAATACTTCTTCATCTCATGTAGTTTGTATTCATGCATTATATCTCTTTGTAATTTGCTTATTATAAGTTTGCATACATAGTCTTTAGAACTGCACGACCTAACATATATCTGGATCCCACTATTATAAAGAAACCTCAGGAAACTTGTAAATTTTATACCACACTGAACGCCATATTGGCTGGAACTTCTATTAACTACACTACACCTGAATATAATATTGAATTGAGTACTCCTACAACCATGATGTGATCCAAATATTTCGAACGAATGAAAACTAGGACAGAAACGTACTCACATTATTTACTGATTGGTACAATAAAGAAGAACGCATGCATTCAGCTGTTACTAACCGTCATAGACATGTCAAATGACGACTGTCAAACTATATTTAAAATCAGGCATGCACTCCCGATGTCTTCATCCCATTTGGCACATGTCATCTAATTTCAACTACTAAATGGATAGTTTCATTTTCAAGATGCCTAAAAACTCAAGAAAAATGACACTCCCTTTTAATTGTATGCTCAAATACATTATTGATAACAATGACCTGTCCACTAGTACAATACATCAAACGAAAAAGAAGGAACCTGTTCTTAAAAAGAAACAAAATCTCCTTTCAAAATAAAACAAATTCTATAGTGACTTTTATAAAGCTATAGATTTAGTTTTCTTAACGATACGGTGCAAAATCCATCAAAATGTTTGCCTGAATTTGACCATGCTGGATTTGACCATCAACGCCTTAAGATAATTAAAAAGACAGATTTACGTAGAAATGATATCTTCCTCAGTTTTCTTTATATGGACATATTTTCTGTATTTTGTATGGCCGTATTTTTAGTTGTAATTTAAACAGTTCTCAGTTAGAAACTACTCACAAATTTGTCTTAGATTTGGTGCAAATTTGTTTCAGTTTTATTTAAAATATTATATTTTATCAGGAAGTAATTTTCAAAGCACTCGCCTGAATTTGCTGGTGGATTGTAATATGTGTTTGTTGCTGTGTAATATATATATGTGTAACTCTGTCGAAACATATGCTGTTCCAAATCAGCCAAAATGGACGAAATAACACTACTCACATCGATTTACCTAAGTCAAAAGGGTGTATATAAGAAACCCAATACAGCTACAAATAATAAATAAAAACGTGCTGTGATGGGCGAGACCATATATAAACAGAGGGCGTAGATGCCATTGTCCCTCGTATAGTGGTCACATGCTTACTGCTGACAATCCTCGTTGCTTTAGCCAACGCAAAATGACTTCAACTCAATCTATTCAGTTAAAGCCTTTTGTAATTAGCACTGAAGTTCTTATCAATCAAAATCATAACCCAACAAAACTTTGTGGTGATAAAATGGTAAGATAATTGTCTTTCTTCGGGTCAAATGACATTTGAATGTTGGCTTCCAAATAAAACGGCAGAGAAAGGTACTAATGTATAAAACGCCACTAATAGTTCCACACAGAACGCTCCTGTCAAGCACAGAACAGCTTTGTTTACAAGTTTTCAAACCCATTGTGAATAAACAAATATCAGACACATTACAGAGAACATGAAACTATGGTTATTCATAATGAATTCTACATAATTGTACCTATGCTACACTGAGAAACATTTCTACTTCCAATGTTTATGTGTCGAGTTCACACGAGTCATATCCCTTAAAAGCATTAACGTCTGGAATAATGAAGCTGCTACAGAAAATTGACCCTGTCGTTGAATACTTAAGAAGAACTTGTTATAAAATAGCATGCAGTTGGAGAAGAATTATTTAATCAACTGGTGGGAAACATATCAAAAGCTTCGTTCCTGGTGCAATATTGTCATCAAATTCGGATGTGAAAGTTTTTTTTTTTAATTGGTTGAAATGACCTAAATATTTTACCTGTATTTGTGTGGCATTATTGTTTTTCCAAATCACACAAGCACATTCTTTCTAAATCATTTTCCAATATTCTATTTATTTCCTTGCAGGTTTATTTCATTCTTGCAACACACCCTGTTATTGTCACATTTCGAAAACATTCCAAAACACAATTTCATCACACTTAGCATTCCTGCCATTAACAACATGTATGTATTAATACTAACGTTGATATTTTATGACACATAAAGTTATATTTTTAAATATCCAACACTTTATCACAATATAAGAAACATACAATCTAAATGAGGTTTTATTTAAATATATCCTTAGAACTGTGCAGTACCAAAACTATTCCATATGCATATTGCTCTTCTCCATGAAAATTGTTTTCTACGCCACTGATATCCGGACACACCAATGAATTTTCAAGTTTAACTTTACGCATAAACTGTCACTCATAAAACAGACTGAGTAAACCATAGCCCTCGGCTTCATTCCTGTATGTTACACCTTACTGTTCATAATGATACATTGGATATTTACTCCCGATACGCAGCTCCAATGTCATCTGAACTAATTGCACTCATCTATTGGGCTTTCTTTTGGGGTACCTGGGTTGTTATTGCAAACTTTATGACCATTCAAGAATAGTTAATGTAATAATAATAATAATAATAATAATAATAATAATAATAATAATAATATTATTATTATTATTATTATTATTATTATTATTATTATTATTATTATTATTATTATTATTACAAGACCAATAAATGAATACATTTAGTCAATGAGAATAATAATAATAATAATAATAATAATAATAATAATAATAATAATAATAATAATTATAATAATAATAATAATAATAATAATAATAATAATAATACAAGACCAATAAATGAATATATTTAGTCAATAATAATAATAATAATAATAATAATAATAGTAATAATAATAATTGAAATACATGAATAAGAATCAAGATCATGTGCTAAACGAACAAAAAAGGAAAACAAGAAATGATGATTTTAATTTCAAATAGGAAATTGATTTTTCTCTTCCTTATCGTTTTAGGTCAAGTTCAGTCCTGTAAGTCCGGTCAGTCTAGAGCATTTAAGACTGTGTTTTGTTATCATATTCACATTTTCATTACTATTATACAAGACAATTGTTGCAATTTTCATTAATGAGCATCTCTCGCTTAATATTTTCAGTATTTGTTTACATATTATTCATATCATGAACAATAAAATCAATATTTGCATCATATTGAAATTTTAAAGCGAAATGTTAGTTGCAAAATGGTCGTCGCTCATGTTTGTTGACTTGGTAACTATGCGAACTTTTAAAGATTCCTTGTACAGCCGATATTGTCTATGAGTCTATGTTGTAAGTCTCTTTTTGATGTTTCTGTTATTATGATTTTTTCGTTTTCATTAAATTTCCCTTGAAAAGCTCTGAAATTATTATCATACATTCCCTCTGATTCTCTTGCCGTATTGAAAGGCAATATATGTCTATTAACATACATTAAAACCTGCACACTTAGTATAATCGATTACGACATACAAAATGAAACCTCAGATGTTTGATTGAGTACAATATAAAAGTTTGTACTCACTTTATTTTTATATTTACGTTTATAATTAGTTTTATCTTCCGGGTTTATAAAATGACGAAAAAGTAAAAAATACACTGCGAATGATGTATACGTGGTTGTGTTCTTTTTGTAACGGTGGCGGTATTTGCAGTTTCATGAGTTTCAAAATAAATTCAAAGTGTGGCAAAACTTAAAGGAGATAGTTTGCTAACCATTATAATCTTCTTTAATAATATGGAGGTTTTATAATACAAATGGATTTGGTATAGGTGAAGACGACAGTGGCATTCTTAAAATTGATGTGTAGGTAACAAATATACATCAGAAGTGGAACGTTTCGGCGACAATTTTAATATAAATGGCACAAATAGAGAAAACAATCTGAACATAAAATGGGAGGGAAACATGTTGTATATACATGCAGCTATAACAACATTGATAAATATCCGACCCATATATAGAATTAGTACATTGCCAATTTGTGCAGGTAATAACTTTGGTACGCCTTATTAAAATACATTATCAGTCAGATGTACATTGAGACGAGTGCAACATGTGCCTCATGAGCAAAATACCAGCTAATGAATTGCTCTGTGACCATATAGCGAGACAAATATTCTTTAGGATAATATATGCAGGATAAATGAAGAGAAACTAATGCATATTGCTACGAGTCCATGGTCTTTATCGACTTACCAAGAAAGAAGATATCCAATATGTTTTGTATAATTGAAAACTATAATATATTTCCGTAAAAAAACAAACCGAAAGAATTCAAAATAACTGAAACTTTCATGAATGTTGTCATAAGATCCTAAAATGTATAACAATTCCAAAAGTTCAGAATATACCTAATACGATTCAAAGGTATTCTGAATAATATTTATACTGTACTGATGTGTCAACAGTACATCTATAAATCACTGATACCATCCCAATATGTGCTTAAATGAATTCACATTAATTCCATTAGAGCAATTGGTTCAAATTCTTCCAAATTAATTTACAATAATTCCGTACAGCTTTTAGTCCAAAATATTCTTCAAAAAAAACGTAACTACTAAGACAAATTATTCAATTAAACAATTGAATCAATCATTTCAATAATTCTTCCACGACCAATAGAAATATTAAGGCCGTATAATTCCACGGAATAAGTCACATACATAGCGAAGGTTTATATATTAATCATTATTAGTATTTCGCAATGCTCTATCAGTAACAGACAGCAGATTCACAATGAATAATCAGAAATTAGTCAGGAGCAATATTCCAGAAATCAAGACATTCATTCGCATCACGTGATGCTTACCTGAACTAATAATTCTACTAAACCTTGACATTTATGAATAAAACTACGTACGCACAATATATAAGCACTTAGACTGCAGACTACGATATTCGGAAATCAGCGTTATAATTGTCATTGGCAATAATATTCTTACGAAACAAATACCAATAATATAGATATGCATAACACCTCTCCATAAAAGGAACAATAAACATGCATACCATAAAACCTTTTGCAACATATTAATCATATGTATAT
>JAECUM010003699.1:0-26228 GCA_016617855.1 Megalonaias nervosa | reverse complement strand
CCCATCGTTGTGATATATATCCGGTTTGAGGATTTGTTCAGCTCATCAATGAATTAGAATTTAACACCAATTCATCCGATTGTGGCCTATTCACCGGCAACCTGTAATCCCTGGACATCTTGGAACTGTATTGTATAAAAAAATACTTTATATCACACGATGTCAAACAATTTCCCACGGACTATATTTTTAAATGCTTCGCGCCATCTTCTTTTTTTCCTGCTAGAACTAAATGCAATGACTAGGCAGCTTTTCTGTTTTGCAAGACATATAGATTGTCATTTGTCAAAGGTATTTGATGAACATTTTCACAACTGACCACATGTATGTATAAATCATAATCAAATATAACTTGACTTCTTATGGTTCAGTACCTGTATATTGTTGTTGTTGTTGTTTTGGTTTTTACACCATTTTCAGCGCATGATTGGCAATACATGACGGTCAGTATAACTGGTGGAAGATGAGACCTGAAGAATTCAAGTAAGAACCATAGAGGTGATCTGGCAGTGATCGGTAAAGACGAGCGCTTTAGACCCCTCGGCCAAACGGAGTGCCAAAGCCATGCATGCTATTGATACATATATTAAAGTTGATAAAAACTAGGACGCGTTTTAAAGCACTAAATGTTTGTCCTAAAAGAACATATTCAATTTAATGTGGAGGACCGGTTGGTCCAAGGCGTTTGCCTTTACATATCACTGACATCTCGCCTCTGTCCGTGTGGGTTCGAGTCTCGGGCTCGGCAAACGCGGGTATGTGAGAGAGTTTGCCAGTGGCTTCGCGTGGGTCGGGTTTCTTCCCGTAGTTTTCCTGGTTTCTTCCTTCACCAAATATAATGGCCGCCACGTATGGTTTACAAAGTGCTGACAACAGGAGCAATAACAACAGCACCATAAACCTGTGGTGCTCATCTCACATGAACCAAAAAACGGCACACCGACAAAATACGGTAATCAGTTGAACCAATAAATCAATAAAAGTTTTTTCTTCTGGCGAATTACCAGGATAACAAAACCGGTAAAGGAATGGGAGTGACTAGACCTTCCCAGCCAATGGGAGGGAACGCCTCGATATTCCTTTAGACAGTACCTATCCGCTATTATTTCTTCACATGTCAAGATAGCTTCCTTGACATTCTTCTCACTCATTTTAAGGTTGAGAAGACAGAATGCATGAATCTTTTAAATGCATCAGTAAAATAATTCACTAAAGTAATGAATTTACATATTAGAGTGTATGACAGATATTCAAAATTAAAATCTGTTTCGTGTAATGATTAATAGACCTTATTTTTTATGTCACATTTACATTGTAGTACTCATTCGATATGGCAAATGGCTTTGTAAGTACTCGTTTACAAGCAACATATTGACACAAACCTTAGTCACTATGCCTAATCTTCCTGCGAGTGTTGGATTTTTTTTTTCAAGAAAACCCCTTCCCTAAAGAGATAATATTTTAGAACATATTATCATCACCATTACCAATGGGCTTAAGTGAATGAATTTTTAACGTAGCTTTAACAATTTTCCAGTCATATCGCTGCAGTGTGGCAGTTTATAGTGATGTCTAGCACTGGGACATCATGCGGCAGATATGCAACATCATAATACCAGGCCGATCAGTCCGAACACTAACCTCTTAATGCTGAGCGTCACGCGAGGCAGCTGCGAGTACCATTTTTATAAGTCTTTGGTATGACTCGGCTGGGGTTCGAACGCGTGACCTCCCGCAGCCGACACTCTAACCACTTAGGCCACCGGAGTGGTGAGGGCTTTATAGTGAGGACTATATTATTACTATCCTTGCAACTACTAAGGGACTATATAGTGAGGGACCAGTGTATAGCTATCATCACCATAATGTCATTGCCTTAAAGAATTTAGGGGTTTGAACTTTTCTTTTTTCTTACTATCGGAAGTTTTTAAAAATAGAAAATAAAATCAAGGTGCGAAACTTTATTTCTACTGGCTATTTTCGGACGAGTTGATGTTATCGCCATTATTCTAATCCAGAAGTTTATAAATAAGAAGAAACCGTAATACTTTTGTTAGTAGTTGAAGTTTTATTATCATTTAACAAGACATTGTAATAGAAAATGCATATAAAGCTTAGTTTGTTTTTTTATTATAACTGAAATCTGATTTATACACATATCCAAGTTTGTAGTTTAAGGCTATGAAAGGATTATCACTGTCTTTAATTGTTGTGACATAGTCCACTGTATATTATCAGTTAGTACTTGTATGGCTTCAGTATTAGGCTGCATGCTAAAAAGACACATCTTACACAGTTCTGAATTATAAATATGACTTGCATACTTCATAGAGTTGTATAAATGATTTACTGAATATCACTAGAAAATTTAACGCTTTCAAAGAGATCCAGGAATCTCAACTCCTAACTCGCATTTTCCACAATTAACTGACATTTAGCAAATTCTGCTACAATACGCTGATTTATACTTAAAGTATTTTATCAGAATAACATTGACAGGATTCAGATAAAGTCGGTTAGTTTTGTAAAAGGAAAATTTACCCTCCCGACTCACACATTAATTTTTCTCAGCCTGTTCTGGGGTCAGAATTTGGCTCCATTCCCAAAATCAAAAACTTTCTATTTTTTCCAATTTGAGTATAACAAAATTCCCAATCAGAACTTCTCAAAACATCCAAGACCTTTACTATATTGATTTTGGGAGAGAAGTTACTATGATGATTGTTTCAAGGGATCTACAACGTCAGGTTCTAAAATAGAATAGGGTCCATGCTGAAGTCTAATATTTGGGCAAAATGTGTTTGACGAAAATTTCGCAAAGTTGTTGTTGTTGTAGGGTTTAACGCCATTTTTCAGCACAAGATAGGCTATACATGGCGGCCAGTATAACTGGTGGAGGAAGAACCTTTAAAAACCCCGAGAAGAACCACCGACCAACCAGAAGCTACTGGCAAGCTTTCTCACGTAGCCACGTTTGCCGAGCCTGAGACTCAAACCCACGCCGACAGAGGCGAGATGGCAGTGATCCGGAACGGTGAGCGCTTTAGACCACCCGGCCAATCGGGGCCCCTTCGAAAAGTTAGTGTAGTTAATGTAGATGGCTACAAATGTGTAATGTTCAAAATAGTCACTTTACACCATATTATTTTGCATATTTTCATGTGAGATGATTACGAAGAAATGTTAATAAAAACCTTAACAAAAACATTAACACTTTTTTTTTTTATTTTCCTGCACTGCTGTTATTATGTGACATAAATTGTTTACAGTAAAAAAAAAAAAATCATCAAGTTTTTTTATGATAAAAGTCCTCTTTTCTTACGTTTTTGGATGAAATATTGGATAAATTGTAAAATTAGTAATTTATTAGTATTGGTTTTGGGTCATAATTCCCTTCTGATTGGGTAACGTAAAATCTATTTTTTTTTCACTCATCTGTTTCAAGCTTTATGAGTCAATTTCGTTTACAGGAAAGTAAGTTCTGTCATTTAAGCAACAAAATTTACCGCAGAAAATAAAACTTCTTTTTGCGGGTTTCTACCATTCTCTCTGAAGAAAATTCACATAAAATCAACATTTATTCTTATTAATCACGTAGTGTACTGAAGCAAAAAGGGGTGGGGTTAATGTGAAGAAATTGAAAGCAAATGAACTTGGGTTTTCAGGACCTATCTAGGTGAAGTGTCAGACTCGGATGTAACTATTTCACATAAATGACTCCTTAGTGTGGATCCAGGACTAGCGAATCATTTAATTCTTCAGGAATCTTTTCTTTGTAATTTTGTCTGACTTTACAGTGTTAAAAAACATTATTAAAACGCCCATTTCACAAGTTGCCTACAAGTAAAACTTCCCACTTCAATGGGTCCCGGACTCTGTTATCAAAATGGTATAATACTCTCTGGGCATGTCAATGTGGAAGATTGAAAGAGAGTTGTTTTCAATGTCCACCTTGCAGAATTATACAGACTTGTGTTATCGTCGTATTTTGCGCTTAGCCGACTGTTCATGACTTTTATTTCTGATAGCTACAAATTAATCATGAAAAGTTTACGATCCGCAGACCAGGAAGACAGTCATGGTGAAGTGGCCAACAAAATATGTAAAGTGACAAATTTGAAGGTGGATTGAGTTTATTTTATAGCCCCCTTAAGCACTCTCTGTAAATATGTCGGTAGTGTCATGTTCCAAGTACGCAATAAATCAACGTTTATGGATTTTTATGGGTGTTTTACAACATATGTAAGTGTTATTAATTTTGTATACGCTGGTATCCCCTCTTGTAAGTCCACTCCTTCTGCAGCAGGAAGTGGAATTATAAGAGGGGTATTCTGTCGAGAGGGGAGCACAGACGTATGGGTAAAACATAATGCAAGAAAGGCATCATTTTTTAATTGTTTTAAATATTCTCATCAACTTCACATGTATGTTATGGAATTAATGTGATAAAACTGATATTATTGTTATTTCAAACGATTTTTAAAAAATTAGCAATCGCAGTGTAAATAAGGTAGAAAACTTATTAGCAGAATCAGGGTAGAAACATATTTCTGCAACGTTCATTCTCCGTAGTAGTCGACACGTCGATATATAACTACAGTATAACAAAAAGTATATTGATCTTTTATTTGAATCTTTCTTATGTCAAAAGTTATCAACAATACCCACATAACTCTATGTTGCTTGATATGGTCAAATCGCGTTCACTTTTCCTTCTAAACTAATCACATTTCTCGCTTTTTGAAGCAACTTGTTCTTTCACTGGCAACCACACTACTTTCAAACTAAGTAATAAATATTCCGGTAAGTGTTCCTGTCTGTCTAGCTAGTATACACGATGATCAGTGTTTACAAAGAAAGTAAGTTTGTCACGTGATCGATTGGTTATAGCTTGATACCGTTTCTAAAACAAGCCGTAATCCAACGGATAGACACTACAATGGCTTAACATATCAAATTTTGTTTCCTGGAGACCGAAATCACGCTGACTTGAGGTAAACATTACTGTGCTTGTCATCTGTTGGGTTTTTTGGCATCTTAATAATTATTGGCGGTAATAATTATATCTAAGGAACACGTAACAATAAGTATAATGTGATTTCTTACCACCGTGTATGGAGTAAACTTAGGCACTTCATCCACATACTGAAACAATTGTCAGTGCATTGAATTTATTAGAGACCGATAAATATACGCCAGATTTCAATATACAATCTCGACAGTGTCCGCTCAGGAGTAATAAACTGGACATGCTTTGCACGAATATGCTGACTACTGACCACGCTAAGTGTAACCGATGTAGATGGGTATATTTGAAGACAAATTCTTAAAGGGACTCTGGGCGTACAAAGCTACAGGCCTAAGTATAGGGCAAGCGTACGGGGGGGGGGGGGCACTGTAATATATATATATATATATATATATATATAGAGAGAGAGAGAGAGAGAGAGAGAGAGAGAGAGAGAGAGTCTTAAACATTCTATTGTTACACACACACACACACACACACACACACACACACACACATATAAACCTCTGGGATTTGCTACTGTGAACAGCTTATGAAACTTTATATGTAGCTATATTTCTCCTGTGGTAACCATCTATGGGAGGGGATGCTCTTCTTGGCTCATGACTCTTGTATCTAATGGAGAATTTAAAAACTCCAAGAAATTCAAATATTTTCTCAGCAAGTCTCATATATGCAGTCACAGAATGCAGACGTATCATATATTTAACAGATTCTGCTTTATGACCAGCTAGTCAGAGTCAGGGGCAATCGAGGAGGATGGTGCGGGTGGGGAAAAATTTGCAATGAACGGCTTGGGATATGAAATACAGATTAGATTCTGTGGTTTGATTATTTTTATTCAGACATTTGTACAAGTCTTAATGTGTAATGTATTAATATCCAATCAAGACACAACATTGAGAACTGAGCAACAAAGCAAATATGCGTATTTAAGAAGGATTGAAACTCAAAACAAACTCGAGTCTGTTTGCTGGAAACTATCAGGGATGATAGCCTAGTTGACTGCTACTCCTAAACTTCCACTGCAATCCAGTAATGCAAAGCTACTTGATTTTGTAGTTAGTCTTGTTATATAAAAACTGATATGGTCCACTGCATCGAATATAAACAGCAGTGTGTATTTAGCAGGGTTTAATTTAATAATGTGGCAGTCGTGGCAGGCAGAGATTGACAGAAAGTTTGATTACTAACAAATTTGGAAACTGAGATCTTTTAATAATAATTCTTTACTCACATAGCAAACTCTATCCGAAAAAAAATCTTTTATATTTAACACCCAGAAGGGGCAAAGTGCCTGCTTTGCCTTTTTTGCCCGTTTGGTTCCCTAATACACATGATAGCCTCTACCCCCATGACTGTTTAGGCGATCAATATTCCATGTGCAACCCATGGATGATTAGCAGTAACAATGCACAAAAGTGACTAGTAATGGGAGAGGGGTAAATGTACGACGTATATCAGTGTCAAAAGAGTCGCCAAAAACCCCAACGGCAATTTACCACTAATGTGCTTGTTATGGATGTGATTACGTACGGTACCGATCAATACTGCAGACCAACAATAAATTACTCGGACAGCATATGTTTCTTTCGAGAACCAGGCCTATGCGTGAAGATTTGTACTTTTTGTAAATCGGCGCTGTCTTTTTTTTAAATTTGTGCTCGTAGTTGTCTTTGACTTTCTATTTCAGTCAGCACTGTCTCAAACTCAGACACACTGATTATTTTGTCCTCGATTGCCACAAAATACAGTTTACTGATTGCATTGAGACTATTTTATGCCGCTGCAAGCAATTCTAAATAAACATGTACTTGTGAATGCAGTCGCGTCGAAATTAATTTGCTAGCTCCACCAGAGACAAACGTTACTATTGATATAGCCCGGATAATAATTCCGATTTGTGTACCTACGATTGTGTCGTGATTCCGGTCACACCAAGATCAACAGTTGCTGCCACAGCACGACCATAAATAATATCTTCGATCAAGCACATTTGTATTTCACGACCAGCGCGGTTCTCTTGGTAATTTCATCTTGCACCTGTTGTTCCATTATTGTCTTTCTGTTAATAATAAAATATTTATTGTCCGACAGGCAGACCCTGCCCGGTCTCGGGCGCAATACGTACATGCAACTTCTATCTAATTACCCTGTTTACTGCAACAATTGTCATACAATTATAGAAAACTTCTGCCTCGGGAATATTTAAATCTCCGGTGATTGTGCGTTCTGGTGGTCTAGCACACTTTTCATAAAAAGAACACTGACTAAGCCTATGCCTTTTATATCTGACAATCATCTTTGTCTAGTAACTGTTTCCCGAAAAGTTGCATCGTCGCTGAATAACAGTCGAGATCTTTCTTCTTTTCAATTGAGTCAATGTTGGTTCAAAGTATTCGTTGGTAAACGTAACCGGGGTGGGTACATTGATGAATGCCACTTCGCCATTGTAAAAACAATCCTGGAGAGTTCTTGAATTAGTGCATGAACGTTTTCACGTGCACGTACGATGATTCAAAACTGATCTCGAGTTGGAATTGGTACATCATGGTGGTTATAGCTAACACTTTCTACTTCATCCTTAACAAAAGTTTATGATAGTTCATACGAGGGTTTGGTTACACCACTTTGACGCATATATTCATCGACAAGTGGGGCACAATTGTCATCAATATTAATATCCGCTGTCAATTACTAACACCCCATCGGTAAATTCCTCAATCATATCACCGCTGTCAGATTTCATTATTATATACAATAGCAAAATTCAATCTTAAGCACAAACACAAAAAACATATAAGTACCAGTTAGAATAAACGTTGAGTGCTTCAAACTGAATCTCCGGAGATTAATGATACTGATAATGCAGCTGCGTAAGGATTAGTTAGGCCACATGGCAGTCCTACAGAACCAAAATGCTATTTATCATTTATCAGTATTATCATTTGACCCCACGAACCGTCAGTTACGTTTATGGCAAACACGTGTGATCGGACTCGCTCACCTCTAAGATGTGACGCTTAGATCTATCAAAACCATTTGAACCAAAACTGAAAACAAGTCGACCATTTGCTAATTTTGCCTCTTCAGTTGTTTCCTCTCCTATTGTGATTAATATTCCTTTGTTTCTCTCTGAATTTACTACGCGCGGAGGTGCTGGAACGTTAGAGATTTGTTCATCCACGTATAGTTTTGTTTTAGCATTAGTATCATCAAAATACCCTTTGATAAACACAACCGACACGCCGCTGTTCCCTTATTCGACCAATTCCGTTGAGCTCAGCCAGGTTTTTCGCGACAGCGCCTTTCAACTTGACAATAATATCTTGAATGTCAACATTAGACATTTAAGGTTTACCAGTTTGATCTTCAAAAGTCACAAGCTCACCTGGATCAACGTCATCAACAACACGACTAGTAAACTCAGGCAAATCTGCTTGGGTGGTAAATCGGCTCAGATCCACATCAGCACCTTGTCGTCAGAGAGAGAGAGAGAGTAACTATCATAAATGTTAATGGACATTTTGTATAATATTAAACGTACTTTAATGTGAAATCAAGAAGTGCTTGCGGGGTTGTTGATGAGAAGCTTTACTTTCCGCAGGTTCACGCAATGCTTCAACAAGTTGACCACATATGAGTCCAACCAACCAAGTTTATACTGGCATAGTCGAATAACAGAACTGTTGCTGTCCAAGTTCAATGCGCCTGGTACAATAATTGACAACTTCTACTGGTGGTACAAGTCAATACTAGTAAAAATACAAACTACGTTGAGGTGTCACTACGTATGCAACCCAGTGAGTGCCAGGTCCTCTTGCTAAATCCAGGTTGACATTACCGGTGCATCGTGTGCGTAGCATCATCGATGCAAGTTCATTTCCCATAAATGCATCAGGAAAATGTGTTATTGATTTTGCAAGATTGGTCAATGGACGGGCCAGTGGCGTGATCTTTTGCAATCGTGTAATCGAAGACCTCTGACTCATGGTATTCGGCAACTTGTTCCGTAATCAAACTCCTCTTCATTTCTTTGTATGACTGCCAACTGCCTTTTTCAATGTCATTCATGATACAGCTTTGGCAACCGCTGGAGCTACTGCTGCCAACAATGACGGAACCGCTACAAGGAATGGAATTATTCCACCGGTCTTCTGCGTACGTGTCACCTCTGCCTTGGATAATTTCAATGTCACTGAGGTATTATTGTGTTTGGCGCATAAAAATGAGCGAGTTTGTATTTGAGTCAACTACATGGGACGCTTCCGATCGTTTTGTGAAGAAAGTTTTAATCTCACTTCACAGTTGTTTTTATCGCGTTTTTGTATTTTCACAAGCTGATTCTCACTAAGGTCGACCTTCACTTCGTGATAGGACATTATTATTAAATACATAACAGGTTTAATTACCAATTCTACGAATTTTCCACAGGTATATCAATCACCATCATTCGGCCAACAGAAGCCTCCAGTATCAGTCTTGTCAGAAATTATCACAACATAAAATATGCAATTAAGATCGCCAGCGGGAGCTGCAAGTACATGAAAATACATATCAACGATGGAACGTCTAAACAACTCCAGATGTTCCAATGAAAAGTAACAAATAGGAACGTGGGAAAGTCATAAAGGGAAATTTGTAAACCAGTATTGATGTTTTGATACCGGTCCATATACGACCACAAATTATCATATTATGTGCGATATTAGGCGTGGTTACTTCATTGTCAAGCCGTATTTATTTAGAAGGCTCATGATGACCTTTTAACCATAATGAAACTTCCGTATCAAATATCATCTTACTATTCTCTTGACTATTATCTCGATTTACATTTGAAACTCCACGAACACATGTTATGGTGCAGTAAGGCCATGTTAGGAACTTATTTTCCAAGTAAATTGTCCCACAATACCAGTTGGTGGGTGTGCATCTGTGGTATGCGTAAGAGACGATAGTGTTGACGTGCTTTCCAACTGCATAAACGATAACAAACGTGATTCAGTACTTAGTGAAGGGGCTAGCACAGGCATCCACACTGTTAATGTTGTTTCATACGACACACGGCAGCACTTTTGAAGCTATCAATGACTAGCATTGCGAGGTCAGAGACCTTGTCGCCTTTGGTGAGCCTGTAAATAATCGGCAAAAAACATCACCTTGGCCAGTTCCGTATTATATCATTTACACGGGTTTGATCGTGTTAACAATGCGCACGGGTCACAGATGTCCACTTACAACTTTAATTATTATACTTACCTGACAGGTCAATTCCTAATGAACTGCTGTATCGTGAATGTTTTACTGTGCAGATCCACAAAATGCGCATCTTAATCCCGAAGGAAACGACGAATATGTGTCAGCCAGTTATTATGGCATAGATGATCCACAGGTTCTGCGGGCGTAATCGATATTAAATCACCAGTTCCACAGTTGGTGAAAACCCAAACAATATATTACCCTGAACAAAAAGCTTGTCGTTTCAGACTTGCTTTTATAAATACCACTGACAACATCATAAGTTATATTGACCTGGATCGTTGAGGTAATAATGTGTTTATTTTCTAGAATATATTTGAGCCAACCAAAAACTGTTCTCAGCTTTGCCTGTCAAGTGTCAACTAAATATTGTGGAGATTCAATGGCGATAATGGATTTGAGTGCTGCCGCATGTTCACGTATTGAAATGTTAGGGTCCTTGCCAGTCAACACCGAAATTGTCCTTCGGACCACGTCACTGACTGAGGTAATGTCGTACGAGCCTATAGGAAGTTCTGCACTACCCCAAGTTGATCCACGATCTTCTGAAGACACAAATAAATTGTTTGCTGGCAGACCAGAAAACGGTTATGATCGGATATTAGTTAGTTAGTTTTGCCCGTCACTCCTGCCGGGGTATAGACCGACCACAGAAGATCGCCAGAGACTTCTGTCCTGTGCCATCCTCTCGGCTGACTCCAAGTGTGACCCAGCTTAGTGATGTCCGCCTCGAGGTCACGTCGCCAGATGTTTCTTGGTCGACCCCTTCTTCGCTTGCCTTGAGGTTTCCACCTCAATGCTTGTCTGGTAATGTTGGATGGCGGCTTACGTAGGGTGTGTCCTATCCAACCCCACCTATTCATCATGATCTCGTCTTCTACCGGAAGCTGGAAAGCTCTCTGCCACAGGTTGGCGTTGCTGATGGTGTCAGACCAACTGAAATACACTCTCAACGACGAAAGCGAGCTTGATTCACCAGCGGTAATAGGTGTCATTAACGTCCTTGGACTTCCTCAATTGCATGTGGCAAACGTGTAATAGCCTTTGCAGTTGCTCTTGCCGCTCTTTTTATATATCCTTGGTGCGTTTATCTCTTTTACAAGATGGACCTGGTTCTTCTTCTGTTCCAGTAAGCACTTCCACTTGCCCACGTGTTGCCTTAGTAGCTTTTTTAATATCCTCGACACGGTCGGCAATTTCTATTGTAGATTTAATCAACCCGGCTGTGAGGTCTCGCAGTTTTTCACCACTGTGACATATCTTTGACCTTATTGCAGCCTTCTATAACATTCTGAATAAATTCCTACTGTTAATGAGCGGGTTTATGGCGTCGCTTCTCATAGTCTTCTATGTCATCACTGGCAGGTATTTTCTATGATTGTTTTTGAAACACGTTCCACATATCCAACTCATGTTCAGTTACTTAATGGACGAGCTGCGATTACTAGAAGCTACCAGGTACACCATGGAGTATATATCCCGGTGAAAAATACCTTCCTGGATACTATTACTTGGACCTAGTACACGGCTGGACGTACAACTTGACGCGCGCGCGCACACACACACACACACACACACACACACACACACACACACTTTGTATATTTTAACAACATAATTTATTTCCCTAGAAAACAATGTAAAAATTGGAAATAGGAATTACGGTTTGTGAATATAATCCAAAATTTAATCCTAAAATAGAAAAATACAAGTCCTACCACTAAACAGTTCTAATAGAATCCGGGTTTGAGTCTCGATGAAATTCAAATATGGAGGCGATGAGGTCAGATGATGTCTGTACTGATGGTAACAGATCATCGATTGAATCACAGTTTATGTTTCCGTATAGAACTCCAGAATAAATTTCCACTGAATTTCTTCGTCCCAGAACATTTTATAAAAAAGTACACTTGTTTAGTTTTCTAGAGAATAAATTATTAAATTCCAAAAAAATAGAATAACTTCAAAACCAAACTGGCAACAACAACTGAAACCTCTTGAGCCCTCAAGGTTTAAAATACAACTCCCCAGAACTAGTAGAAAATGTTAGATCACATGCTGCTTCACGTGACGGGCTACGAGTTTTACTAATTTGAACAGCGCAATGAAAAGAATGAAAATTAGCACGTAGGCAAGAATAGCCCTATCTAAGTACCAAACTTTCACACTGAAAATATATAAAAAGAAGAAAGACTGTTTACAGTTCAGCTAACATGCGGACCGAAATGACCTTGGCAATAGCCAATCGTCTTCACTCGATGTTTATAAAATCTATGAACCAGAGTGAGCTAAAAATAGTGCTAATGTAATAACTTTTACGTTCTATGCAAACTGAATTTACTGAAAAAATATCGAACCCCGTGAAAACAATCATTACAATAAAATC
The DNA here is from genome assembly GCA_016617855.1 of Megalonaias nervosa. Lineage (NCBI taxonomy): Eukaryota > Metazoa > Mollusca > Bivalvia > Unionida > Unionidae > Megalonaias > Megalonaias nervosa. The sequence goes on along the minus strand of JAECUM010003699.1, from coordinate 13,554 downwards.
TAATGAAACAAAATTAAAATAAAAAGAATTTTAAAGTAACACACACGCAATTTAATTACATATACGTAACTATATATATATATATATTCTTTGCTGCTACGCACCCATATTTGTCTGTTCGAAACTCGCGGCCTCATCCCAGTTTGGTTTTTACTTTTTGTATGTTTATATTCAAACATTCTTGTATACTCGCGCATCCCATATTTTTTTATATATTTGTTTTTTCTTCTTTATTGTCTTCCTAGGATGGGCAATTAACCTGGTTAAACATATTATTACATTCTTAGTCTTTAATTTTCAACCTTATGGACATCTTTAGAAACCGTATTATTTAAATTTTGAAACTGCACATACAAGCAATAAATGAACGGACCTTTCTGGTGAATAAATTTTTATTTGGCCAGTAATGGTGTGTCGTGCAATTTTATTCATCTTGTATGGTGATATTTGATCGTTTAAACTTTTCATGTATCTTGATTAATTATGTGAGGAAAAATACAAAAATCATTGCTTACAGAAAACAATACCAGGTAAGAACTGGTTTAATTATTTTATATTTTTGTCATCACTTAAGAATGTGCCAAAAATCATTGGCATTGGTCGGTATTTCAGCCCGTGTGATGTGCAACAATTCTCTACAGTTGCGTTTTAGGCTGTTTGTCAATTTGACTTGCTTTTCTTCATGGGAAGGTGTACATTGCCAGCTGTTGATAGCAACAAGAGAGAAAGAACACTATACATCATCAACAACTTGGATTGTTAAGTGGCTATAAATCATACACGGCAGCCATTGACAGCAAGTGTACAGTACCTTTTAGCCATGAAATAGGTTGTACATATGCATCTTATTTATGTAGCTTCTACAGAAGATAATTCAGTTTGTTAATCTTAAAGGAACTGTAGCCACCAAAATAAGAATAAGAAGACTAGGTAGTCACACTGTTTGCTATTTACAATGAATGGTTTTTATTGCATAATATGTATAAAAAGTGACCCAAAAAAACCAAACAAAAAAACAAAAAACGATCGGTTACTGTGGAATATATCACTTAATACGAAATAATATATATGACTTCATATTCCCATTTTGATATGACCACTCGTTGAATCTGGGTCTCTTTTATAAAAATCCTGGTTATATCACCTTAGAACTTTCGAGGATCTATAACACATGTAAGAATCAATATTTCATTATGTGTGTCATAAACCATAAATACGAAGTTCGCTTAAATTATTAGTAACCATATTTGTAAGTTATGAACCTTGATAGTTAGTGAGCTTGATTTAAGTAATATGGGGCATTGTCGTTTGGGAATCAGCGCAGCTGCGATGTCTAGAATCCCACTCAAACAACACACAGTTCGATTCTAGCAGAGCGAAGACTGTTTTGGGGTGAGATGGGAAGAGGAGTAGGAGTTAGGATATAGAGAATTAAGATGGTGTCAAGCGTCTTATGAATTTACAAATGCTGCACGTGCACGGAGACCTTAAAAATGCATTCGTCTAGTCAATCTGGTTGTAAGTTTGTAAAGACAGACACAGATTATGTATCTGCACATTATGTTATGCCGAATACAGAGAATGCCTGCATATATCGCCATGATCATCTGGGTATCAGCATAGTTAGTGTATGTAGATTCCCGAGTCGAAGAATACAAGAATGTCACATCCTTTCGATTATAAAGCAAAATATAAACACATGGAGCAGTTGTAGCTGGTGTTGGTACTGGCCAATTAGGCAACATAATTGTGTTATACATAAACAGTGAATTCCGCTTATTTGCATAGATCGTTTGGCATGATAAATATGCAGAGAGAGAGAGAGAGAGAGAGAGAGAGATGATTCATACCAGCGACAAGTGTCTATTGTGAGGAGAGAAACGAAAGTCAAGCATAAATATAAAAAAAATAAAATCTATGTAACAGTAGTACATTTTAATGTTTGACAACAAATATTCACAATGATACTATTTATATTCTTGTTGACTATGACGATGAACAGTTCATTGTTGGTTTTTCTAAATTTTAAGTTTAGTTTCATTTGCATTCAGTTTTGCATATAACCTGTATTCATTTCATTCCAATGAATTTTAATTCAATACATCAAGCCTGTTGACACGTTAGCACAGTCAAACCTACTTGCACATCAACACATTCAATATTGGAACATTCATAACACCAATGGAATTAATTCCGAACACGACATGTGATAGAACTTTAAGAACTATTTGGGATTTAATTCACAACATTGTAAGTTCTTTTAAAATTTTCACTTTGTATTCTAGGGAAACAAATTATATCTTGACTTTTACTAATCTTGTTGGTTTTCTATTTTTTCAGTTATTTCGTTTATGGGCATATAGTTGTAACCCAACACGATAAAATCAAAGCCTATAATTTATAAACAAGTATGACTGATACAAGGTTCATTACAATACGTTGGTTGTATAATTTATATTTGGATTAGTGTATGATTGAATTCACACACCTAGTGACATTGAATTTGACTTTCTTACAAATAGTGATAAATGTAACACGTTTTACAACTACTTTGACATGAAACTATGCATATGTTTAAAGTGACTATTTTGAACATTATACAGTTTTAACTTTCTTCATTGATAATTCCTAATTTTTCGCTAAACTAACTCTTTTTTGCATGAAAAGAAATTCATTTTCCCCGAATATTAGAGTCAACCAAGTGCACCGTTAAATGGCAACCTGGATTATTTTGACTCTTTCTATCCTTTGAACTTTCATTATAGTAGTTTGTTTCCAAATACAGCACAGTTAAGGATATGGATGTTTTAAAACGTTCTCATTGTGCATTTTGTGCACTATTACATTAGAAAAAATGGACTGCATTTTCAATTGGGAATAGGTCAGAATTTAAGTTCCAAAATAGGTCTAGAAAAATCAGCCACCCGCAGATTAGGTTCCAAAAAGAGATTAGAACGAGAGTTAGTCGCTATTTATTCAAGCACTGCTTCCTCATTTCTCTTAACCTTATTAATCCTTAGATAACACTCATCCAATCATACATTATAAATTTACTGACTGTGGATTACAAACGTTCTTCAACAGTTCAGAACAAGTTCCAGCTCTGAGTGTTTATCAACTTTCACTCTGGAAGACAATGGTACCGTGAGTTTGAAGTTTCCTAAGGTTTCTTGCTATATGTGCATGGCCCAATGACTGTGCCTTACGGACTGAACCGAACATAGTGAGTTGACATAACCATTGTGTGAAATACATGTAGACAAATACACTGTATTGTTTCTCATGCTGGTATCAAAATTAAAGTTTCGTGTTAAAGATTTTGCACCAAACTTTCTCTCATAATAGTATGGTTTTTCACTACAGATGGTCTTTCATGACGGATACAATCTATAAAATTGTACTTTGAAAACCTGGTATATAAAAACAGTGGTCTCTGAAGACAGGTTGTACATAATAACTGAATCATGTACATATAATTATAACTTGATGCACAAGCAACATGTTTATTGTGATGCAACAAATACTTTATTTCCATAAAAGACAAAGTGAAAATTTTATTTTATTTTCTGAAAGAGCTATCATCTTAATGGAACGTTACCCCAAACTGTAAAGAAGTTTGTTTCTAGAACCTTTTAAGGTCATTATCAAGGCTGGGTCTCGAATTCAAACTCATGTACACAAGTTTTTATAAGTTACAAAGAAGACAAAAATCAGGTGCTCACTAAAACTCTAAAAATCATGGACAAAGGTCAAGTACACAATACAAACTGAATATACATAGCAGGGGCAGATAAATAATGTTGCACGATATTTGCCCAGATATCTATATGAAGAGATCGGAGTTGATTTAGTGGACCTGTCAATGGATAAATAAGTTTCTCATTCCTACCAGAAGAAGTTATAATTGTCTTGTACACTCCATGGATGGTTTGAAGACTTTGGATTTAGTTCACTTTCTGAGACACTGACACAAGATGTTCATACAATGTAATTTGTGCAATTATCCTAGAATACTACTTACTGGAAACAAATGTAGGTGGTAGAAACCTTCCTACATCTTTGGTCCAATATCTTATACACTTTTTTATTACCATACATGACTTTGAAATATTTAGGTGGAAGGAAGGATCAACGATAATTAAAAACATTTAGAAACAAATAGTCTACTGAAAATAACAATAACAAGTCAGCTTGTAAATTCTAGGGGCTACTTTGCTTTTAGTTACAACTCTGCTTGTTACATCCTAATAAATAATTCTCCCCACTCCTGTTCACGCTTAATACTGTAGAGATTTAACTGGGAATTTGTTGTATGAAAGCTAGGAGATACGATAAAGCATATGTATCTACACAGTACAGCTGTAAATCTTGTATCGGGTTAGTAATTTCCCTCTTGCTATGATCTAAAGAAAGTAATCAAATCTCTTTCTCAAGGTACTTACTGGACATGTTTAGCAAGTGTAGTGTATATATCGAGCTGTACCTTTTCTCTCTTCAATAGCACTGAGTAACCTTCTCTCTTATTGTAAATAAAGCACTCAGTTATTAATATTAACGTTTATATAATCAAACTGGATTTAATAATCACCTTTTATGTGCATGTAAATTTATAAACAATATTATCTAGATAGGTTGTTTTCTTTTTTCCTTCGTTTATTTGTATGGCCCATCACGAATGCGAATGTATATTGTCATCCTTGTCCAGCTGTCTCTGTGTTCAACCAGTAACCTATTTTCACGCCTTGATGACTTTGGTTGTGCATTTAGGTCAATGTCTTAGATATTGTCTGCAACAGAGTTAAGCAACAATGTCGTGGTATGTACAAAACAGTCCCACCAACAGCAGCTCATAGTAACCTGCTTTCGCACCACAGTGACCTGAGAAATTTTGCGTTTACATTCGTTGCATTGTGGCTCAGTGGTTAGCAGGTAATACTCGCAACCCACATATCACTGGTATGAATCCTGTCCTGATCAAGGTTGGCTTCCGTGGGGTTTCTCTGGCCAATACATGTTAGTCCCTGTGCTTCAGCACTGCACAGTTTCTCATCCACTAACGTGCCATGAAGCACACATACATATTATTAGCTCGATTTCTTCAGAATTGTCTGCACAGTTACGCAACTTTGTGTGTGGATGTGTTTTGGCGAGTACAACACAATTCCCGTGAACATATGTAGTTCCACATATATGCACGCTTAAGTGGCTGGCTGGGCATTCATATTCCATGAAATTATTTTTATTTTGTATTTTTCCTTTAGTACAAAATAACTACTGACTGAGTCCTAAATGGGTTTTAAACTTGTATAAAGATACATCAACAGGTTAGCTGCAGCAGCTGATACGGTAAAATGAAACAGCAAGCATAATCATCTATGCACTAAATAGTTTGGTAATTGAAGCTGTAAGAAATGGAGTAGAAGAAATGTACAGTGGACCTTGAGAATAACTGGCCTCTACAAAGCCAGTTCTGTTAGTGCTTCGTTAGGTCGATTGTTTTGGGTTAGGAAAATGTTTATATTTGTTATTTTGGTTTATTCATTGCTTATTGTGAATATTGATCACAATCTGTGATACCATACGTGACTGGTTCTCTTAAGTTTCAGTGAGTACCATAGTTAGTAATGTTAGTGTAATTAAATTAAGAGTTAACATCTGCAATTATCTTAACTTGTTAACTGGGCCAATGAGAGGCCAGATTCTTGCAACTCCAGTATACATCAATACTTCAGCCTCTATTTAATCTGCATAAATGATTTAGAAGGTCAGAGTTTGGGTACTGATGTGCTACTAATTCATTCTATTTAATTGATCTTTAGACTCGTTAAGGTCACCATTGTGCTTATGGAGCATTTGCAGTTCTATAATAAAACCTTATTAAGTATATGACATCTGAAGGTCGTAGCAAAGGTCACTCGCGTCAGGATTCTACATTTCTTGAGTATATCACCCTGTGTAGCTTAGAAACGCAATAAATCAGAGTAAATCTCTGTCCACTTAATGGGCTTTGAGGTCGTTTGGCACAAGTGACAAAATATTTTTTTTTTTTTTTTTTTTTGGTGAAAACGCACCAAAATACAATCAGTTTTGGCAATAGTGCAAGACCTGATCCACAATTCGAGCAGTGACAAAGAAATGGAAATTGGATTCGATTTTTCATTGCTTTAACTGGTGAGAATCAGAAAAAATATCCCCATTTGTGACAGTAACAGCACTTTCTTGGTTTGGATTGAAAGTGAAAAGATTTAATACAAGCATAGTTCAGAACAAGTACGTGTAGAGTGCAGCTGCTAAACTCATTGATAGCTTGCTTCACAGCATGAAGTTTATTGAGATATAGTATACATCAAGATAGCTCCTCACAAGTCATTTAAGACAGGTAGACATGTTATGCAATCAAGGGATTTAGATTGCTGAAGTGAGAATGAGACCCTTGATAATCTCAGAACTCGAAACAGTGAAATGAATATATATTTGCTATAATGCCAAATTGATTCCCACTAACACTTAAATGCTGCCGCTCAACTGTGCCCTTTATCCTGCATCAATCAAGATTGGATTCTTGAACATCTCAGCGGATCTTTCATCCCGAATTCCTTAAAGTGTTTCAGGTTCCAGAAGTATGGCCACCAAAAAATGGCTGAAAAAGAAAACCAGTCTTCTGCAGATGTGGAAAAGCGAGCCATGATAGACTGTCATATCAGGAGAAACTCTCCTTTGTGAATGGTCGTGGAGACGAATTCTCACACTCCAGAGACTACAGAAATTTGAAGGAAACCCAACATGTAAAACAAGAGAATAGGCATTTTTGTCCAGTGCCAGAAACTTGTTGAAGACACAGTTCTACTAAACACTGCTGGCAAATAATTACGCCGACACAGATAAGGTTAAGGCGGAAAAGAACCTTCCGCAATGTATATCTGTACCTATGCAGATATCACCTGACCACAGGGCGAGACTAAGTTTATAGTCTTGACACCTCCTAGCTATGTGCAACAAATCAAGAAGATGGAGAGCGAAGCAGAAGAGAAAATAGCTATTAACCAATAGCAGTGTGACAAATAAGAACCCAATGCCACAAGTGAAAACCATTTAGATCCAATGCACTAAAATAGAACGAATCACTGGCATCAATGGTCAAAGCATCTCTGTGACATATAAGAATCCCAGCTCTAATAGTGAAAACGTTTTAAAATCCAGCTACACTATCCACTTGCCTCAATGGAAATGCATGCCCAGAATCAGAAGAAGAGATAATTAAAATATCTACTAGACTTCCAAAAGGATCTGATGATCATATCAAGCTCATCAATAAGTTCGGAAATCCAAAGAGTATTGATACTGGAGAGCCCTCTCATACCACACTAGAGAAATCTCGCAGAAATCCAGTACTTTCGCACTTTTTCAAAGACATGTCTACCTAAAGTAGATCATTGGCGCACTCTTATATCTGCACACATTCGCATAATCAATGCCATATAGATATTAAATAAAATATACTCCACATTTCGATCTTTAAAATCTCTTAGGCAGTGAACTACAGTCTTAAGTAGATGCAAACTTTGCTGCTGTCAGTAGTTCAATGAAGAGTTTGATGATGATGAATGTGACATTACTGTTTATCTAGACATTAGCTACAGGACTGTATTGTTGCTCAAAGGTGCCAAGAGATCTTGTTAAATGTTTCCTTATACAGGTTGAAATGGGATCTTGAACAGCAAATGGCAGATTGTGCTTTTCAATGAAAGAGCAGAAAGGCACTTCAACTCTCGTGACAGTATCTATAGATAAGCGTGTTCGTTACTTTTCAGACTGAAATTGTCATTTTTACTTTGTTCCAACGACTGCTGGTGTCCCCTGCATACACTTCGATATATGACGTGCATTCCAAAATGACCAAAGACGATAGAGTGTTTGCAGTGTGTGACAAGAACAAAATGCTCCCCCTTGCTACTCCTTCAACCCTGCGTTCTGACATTTAGCTATGCATAGATTTGCTTGCTTGCCGATTGCTTATCCCTCCTTCAGTCTCATATGTGTTTCAACATGTTATCTTGATAAATTAATTACTCTTTCAAGTTATTCTAGCAACCGATATAATCATGTTTGCTTTTTACAGATAAAGCAAACTCCAAGTTCAATAAAACACTGTCACTAAGCACGAACTAACCAAAATTCTTTAATGAATATAGTTTAAAAAGTCTCATTAAAGGTAACGAAGTGTAATAGCTTTTGTTTCTTTAGCGCACGGTTTTTTCAGTTACATGTACCTAACTTTCAATAAACTGGGTTATTTCATTTCATGCACTTTACTTATGCAAATTTGCCTGAGAGGAATCTCTTAATACAGATTTGCCGTATGACTTGAACGATACAAAAGGAATATGTGCAGCAGAGCTTGTTTACATCTGACCATATTTACCTATTACAAGGTTAAATGACAATGAACTGTATAAACTTACCCCATGGTGATAATTTTCCATGAGTATGGAAGAAAACTGGTTACTGTTTATGCCGGTTATAGGTTATGAGTAGATATCGTGGTGTCAAGAAAGGTCTCTTTGGTTTTTCTTTTATTTTTGTTGTTTTTAATATCGCGTAAAACGCCACATCATGGAAGAATTTGCTTTTACATTACGACTTGTTCCATAAGACAACGCTGAATGTTTGACAAATAAAAATATAACCACGAGATCAATAAATATAAAAATATGCAAGGCAACTGCATAATATACTTAAATTGAGTTCGGAAATGATGAAACGAAAATGGGTTCAAGCTTTCGAAATAATATTGTTTTGCGCATGTATGTGACAAACATTATTAATCCATTCATACCTTCTGACCAGTGAATTTTTACTAGAATATGTATTGTACTAGTCTTCTGTGAATGTGGATCACATTCTTATATACTGACTTCTCAACTAAGAGGCATACAATTTATGTCAACACCAGTAGTACCATTAGCAGCTGCATACTGATGTTCCAACAGAACAAAATATTTGACTTTTGTAGAAAAAGAAATGCTAGCTAAACTAAAAAAAAATCATTATTTTAAAGACTTTTTGCAGCCATTTTCATTTATTGTCAGCACCCTTTCTAAGACTGATATATCTTACCATTTATTTCTATCTTGCAAGATTTGCTGTTTACTTTTATTTCAATGGGTTTATCTCTCTGAAGACTTTATCAGAATTTAACCTATATATGTTTGCAACGTTTTATCGATTTTTCCATTTTATCTTACGAGATTATATGCTTACGAAATTGTTCCCTTTATATATTTAGAACTATACTTTTAAAATTGGCAATATTTATTATATGAAAGTGCTGATATACCATTAAACACTATACCTATACAGATAGGTATATAAGATCATTCAGTTTTCTGAATAATATTTACATTTGCGAACTTTGGATTGTATCATGGAGATAGCACTGTATCTGTTCATAACTGTGACGCATTTATAATGTCAAGCTTTGTTTTCCTCATTTTACTTTATTAATTGAATATATGCTTACTTGCCTTAACTACTGATTTACTGGAAGTTACTTACTTTTATTTTGGTTAGCTTTAATTTGTTTATTTGCTGCTCAGTTAAATTATTGATTGATTTTTTCTTAATTAATAAATGTTTCTGACGCTTAAATGTACTGGACGTTTCAGGTTGTCAAGTGACGAAGATGGGGTGGTGTATAAAGCATGCCGTTTACTGGATCCTTGTTCAAATCATTATTCAGGTAGGATTTGAAGAAAGAAAACGCATATATTGATTATTTTCCTAACTGAACAACAGGAACAATGGAATGAAATAATGGGGGGGGGGGTGTAAATAATTTCCGGCATAAATGACTTTCAAATGCCTCTCTCCTTGACAGGAAAACTAAGCTCTTTATGCATTTTGAAGGAAACGTGAATTATGAATTATCTTACACTGTTTAAGGCAGACACTTCAAGCTTTTTCATAACATTGATGAATGATCTACACTACCCACTCGTCAATCTAAAGTTAATTGACAACAAGGAATGTTATTCTAACAGCTACTAACCCTGGCTAGGTGTGAGCCATGTGTAATAACATCAAGGTTGAAATCTGTGGTCAAGCTTGTTGGAGCAAATTTGACACATTCACGATTGCCGCTATATAACATCTGCGAATTCATATTGTCATATTTTCAACATTTTTCATACCGTTTTCTTTACATTTTCGGCATATATTTAGGTTTCCTTGTATTGTAACATGATTGTTTGCCTTATGAAAAATTTTAAGTTTTAAAGAATTTCTTTACTAATGAGGATACAAAACTATCTCTGTTCTAGACATCCGCCAGTTAAGGGTAGTTTGAAAGATGTATACAATGGCTTTTGGATTGTGACCCACTACGATGGGAAGAGCTAGAGAGATGAGATTATTAAGGGTATATTATTTATCTGCAAAGATTGTGCTGACGATTCCACTTGATGTCTGATTGAAACCATTGATTATATTTCAAATTACGTAAGAGCAATAAGGAGATGTTACCTTATATCAGCAAGTGTCCTTGATTTTGGATGTGTTTGCTATTAGGGAGGCTCAATGTATTGTACTAATCACTAAATAAGTGCACCTGTCAAATGGGTCATCATGTGGGAATCGTCCATGATTTGTGATGGTTGGAAGAGGCATGTTGTATTAAATAAATACAATTTAAGAACCAATACAAAGTTATCTAATATAAGTGTGTGTTGTGTTCTTTAAATAACTTAGCGAAGGTTCTTTTACTTTATGCACATATAATAAATGTCGCTACAATAACGTACAATTTTCAGCGACTGTAATACTGCTTGTGATGAGCAAAATAAAATCGTAAATGGACTTTCTTGATTGGTGTGGAAAAAGACATAACTCGTTATGTTGCTGTATGAGAGATATTACATGCCATATTTACATCTGTTTAGTACAACATAAGACAAATGGTTTCGCTAATCGGTTTTCTTTAGGACAATATAAATTTCCCATTGACTCTGGATACTGTGCCGATCAACAATTATTAACCTCTTCCAGGAGGCATTTTTGTTAATATCATAAAACTTAACATTATGCCACTTGAAATACTAATCTATTGTTGCCTTCTACCTTGCAGTTTGTTCATATACAGTGTCGTCTGGTGGGGTATAACATTCAAGTCGAAGGCGTGAGCACTATACCCTACCGAAAACACTATATGCGAACACTTGGGAAGCTAGAAGACAACAGCTGAATAATAATGTAAACCCAATTGCAAACATCATTGCAAACGTATTGTTCGAGTAAAAAGTGCAGATTCAGCCCTTCTGAAGAATCTGGGTCTATGCTGTTCACAGATGCATGCTCATCATACGAGATAACATAGGGTATACGATGTACTCCCCACAGTGGGTTGCCTCCCCTTAGGAGGATCAAATAAATGTCACAATACTGTAAATCTAGTCGTAAAATGCCATCTGAAAATCGTGTGGAATCTCTGAAAACTGTATAGGACCTAATTTAGGTTGTATATAATGTGATGTTTACTTTCAAGTGTCTCATATGATTCTTAAGTTTCATTGATCAAAGACAAACCAGAAATGTTATAAGGTGGCACGTGAACAGACGTCATAATATGCAATGAGTGTTGCAATGTAATGCTTCTGAATCGTTAAATTTATTCTGGAAGAAATAACTGCCAGAAACAATGTGGAAGCGTTCCGTTCATTTTCTTGGGGTAGTTTAGTAACCCCAGTCCCTGAACAGTTTCATTATCCTTATGTAAAATCCTTAAATACAGCTCGAGGTCATTGCACTACAAGGTTTATTTACTTACAGTTGCGGCAAACACAATGCAGGTGAGATGAAAATGGGACTTTAAGTGGGTAAAAAATAATACTCCAGGGATATCCACAGAAAAGAAATATACCCCGGTAACTAAACGTTTCAAACTACCTGACTAATATATATATATATATATATATATATATATATATATATATATATATATATATATATATATATATATATATATTGTAACGTGATGGGTTCAGAAATAAATCCATAAAATAATTCTGCTATTTACATCTTTTTTTACACTTTACACTATATACACTCCTTTTTCCTTGTGTTGCATTACGCAAGAAAACCCCTACTTCTCTGTAGGATTACAATCTAACTATCCGTTAGAACAGAGAGAGAAAATCTAATTAATCCTTTCACACTGAAAGCTGCAGAACCTCTCCCCCTCTCTCAGGTCTGTGAATCTTATTAAACCACTTTCCCAGTCCACAATTCAGTCTAGTTAAAACCTGATACTTGACACATGAAAGCAGATAAGGGTTCTCTCACTCCCAAGGATCACTGCCCTCAGCCAGGCAGTTCTGTTATAATTAACAGTTCTAATTGCTTGAACCAGTCCACTAGGGAAAACATAACTGTCCCTATCATTATAGCATCACCTCCCCGGGTATCTAATTTCATCACACTGCTCCCCTCTTTGAAAACATGTGTCCCACATGTTACTGTCAGAGTCAGTTCAATTTCTCCTTATAGATTACAATGAACTTGTTGTTTTGGCAGGATTTAAATCACCGTATCAGTACTTTTACGACATTAGTTATGAAGCAGTCTGCTATACGAGTTTACAAAATATAAAATTAAATATGAAATATAAAACGTAAGTTTTGTTGTTTTTTTTTTTTTTTTTTTAAATTAAGTTAGCTAAATCCTGTTTGCACACTAAGCGCTTATGCCCAACAAAATACTTCACAAGTATTTCTAAGGTAATTTGGCCATTTACACTAATTGAAGTCATTTGATAGTCACGGAACACAATCATTCTATTGAGCCTGATTATGTCTTAGATCACTCCATACTCCAGGGTCAAATCTCTGTGGTGGGCGTCGCACTCGCTTGCCACGCCCGTACCCCGTAACAGCCGGAATGCCGGTCTCACTATCAGACCTGTCGGAATCACTTCCTTCACTATAGACACTGTTAGGAATTTCCTTCTCCATGTTAACGTTATCCTTGAACCAGATCGCACTGTCGCCATAGAATGGTTTTAGTCTATTATAATGAACCACACGTGGTTTGTGTGTTGGAGATTTTTGAATGCGATATACCAGGTCACTAATACATTTTACAATAAAATAGGGTCCATCCCAATTTGATTGTAATTTCGGGCTATCCCAATTTTCCGTTTTGGGTCATGTAGCCACACAGCATCTCCAGTCTGATACGTTTTAATGTGCGTCCGGTAGTCGTAGTACCATTTCTGCTTTTCGCTCGCATTTTTTATGTGTTCCCTAGCTAACTCATGGGCACAATCCAAGTATGTCCTTAATTTTGAAACAAATTCTGTAGAATTCCTGGACTCCAAAGATTTTTCCTTTAGAGTTCCATACATCAAATCGATGGGTAACCTCACTTCTCGACCAAGCATCATTTCATTTGAAGAGAATTCCGTTGAGTCATGAGCAGCACTACGGTATGCCATGAGTGCTAGCGGCAGAATATCATCCCAGTTTTTCTGATCTTTGGACACTAGGGTAGCTAGAATGTTCT
>JAECUM010003698.1:0-106216 GCA_016617855.1 Megalonaias nervosa | reverse complement strand
GCACTGTATAACCCTGCCTATGGTTAACTCTGAATTCTAAAACCAAAACATGCGTTCAGAAAAATGTAACAATGTTTGACCTATTTTCTCTCAGTTTCAGGTCAGCCAGTTCAGTGACGTCACTGAAGCTAGAAATTTTGAGGCTATAAATATAGACTTGGGATGTTTACCTTCACGTCCGTGCTCCAGGGATATAAAGCAGTGCGCTCGTCAGTCTGGCTACCCATCCATATCGAGTTGCAATTACTCCTCGCAAGAAGGAGGTATTGCAGTACCCAGCTCATATGGACTTCAGTTAAAGATAAAAAAACCAAGGGTCTTCAATTTGGTTCACGAGGGCCCGCTACCAAAACAAACGTGATCCTTACGATTCCGCCTCGTCGTCAAAAACAAAACCTACATAGTCACCAAATTAAGATAATAAAAATGGAAGGGCAAACCTTCCCCAGATTGGTACAAACTTTCGGAAAACGGATAAGTACACTATGTACGCAAAATTCATATTCAACAATAATACCCAATCCACCAAAATTAAAACTCAATGATTGCTTTACCAATTGAATGAGTGGCTCACACAACATTGGTATAAGGAAGTCCATTAGCATAACTGGACTACATGTGACATTAAACCCGACCTCGCCGTTAGGTCGGGGCGCGTGGTTGCGGGTCTTGGTGTGCCCTGTGTGGCTGTCCCTGGGGCTTTCGGGCCATTTCTGCGCTGCCTCCCTTCCGGGTCTCTTTCCGCCTTTGCCTCGTTACGGACATGTCGGCTTGCTGGATATACGATCTGAAAACAAACTAGGGGGCTATGATGGCACCATACTCATAACTCCCAGGAGGACGTGAGGGCACAATACTCACACCTCGAAGGGCCCAGCCTAGGGCTCTGACAGGCAGTGGTGGCACCATACCCACACCTCCGAGGGCCCAGCCTAGGGCTATAACCAGTCGCGAAGCACATTGTGCATATGCGACTATAATCCAGTCAGTCAGTCATTCGCAACATTCTACACAGAACATAAAAAAGGCTGGCAACATGAACTCGTTTAACGAATTGAGACATAGTTGGTTCTGGATGGTGGATGGAGCCTATGTGGTAGAAAGACTTCAACAGGAATGGAGGTTCCCAGGCAATCTAGACTTTGCGAACAGCCTGAAAGTAGCCAGGGATCAGATACAAAGGATGATAGAAGAGGAAGTAGAGAAATTAAGAGGCTTCATCGATCCTAAATATGTAAGAATGGGGACGTTGAAGGAGGCCCTTGATGTTGTCATCAAAGTGAGGTGTTTTTTGCAAGAGATATTCCATTTGACAGAGTGGTCTTTTGCCCATTGGGGGGTTAGACCAGTTAAAAAAAGCAGAAGACCTCATGAGAAAGGTGATGGACGAAGAAATGAGGAAAATCAAAGACACCTGGTCAAAAGAGAGGAAGGACAAAGAAAACATAAAGAGAAAAGAGGACTTTGAGAGACTGAACAACAACTGGATGAAAATACAGGAAAAATTTAGATCAATGGGACATCCAGACTGGATTCCAGAGGATGAAAAAAAGAAGAAGAAGAAAGGAATCATTGGAAAAGTGAGAAACTGGTTAAAGAAGTGGAGAAAATAGAAGACAAAAACCTAAAGGCCCTTTTCAGGGCCACCTCATATGCCTCGAAAAGATATTTATTCTCACTTTGCCTAAAATGGAAAAGAAAGCTAATATATAAAACATACTCTACTATACTATTCACTGACACGAACGCGAATGATTCGTGTTTGTATATAGAAATGACACAGGTGACATGACGTCACGGTACTACATTGCTACATTGTTGCCAATGTCCAGTACCGTGACGTCACCTTACCTGTACCATTCCTCTTGTCCCTATACTAAATTCCCGTTGACGCTAAAGTACCCCAGGCTGTGGTTCCCTATACAAAATTCCCATTGACGCTAAAGTACCCCAGGGTGATTTTTTGACGCCAAAAATCGTGACGCTATAGTACCCCGGGGGGTGGGGGGTGGGGGTGGGGGTGTCTGTAATGTATTTTCCCATTGACGCTAAAGTACCCCACTACACTACTCATGTTTATTTTGGTTCTTTTTTTGGCAATAATGAATAGTATCTCTTTTCTGAGAGATGTGAGTGACCGTGAAAAGTGCTGTTGAGCGATAAAAAAGTATGGAGGTTTCAATATTAACTTCAACTATGTTTAACCTTGTCCACGTCCAAAGTCCCACTGATGCTATGGTTGTAGTTGTCGTTGCTGACGTCTCGACGATAGTAGATGGCATAGAATGTTTAGAATTCTTGGATTGTGGAGATCTTTTTCTCTAGTAATTAGACCAAACGACTCATCTCTGTTGTTTTTGCTCCGCCAGAATGCCCTGTAATAGGTTGACAGTTTTGTTTTCATTCCAGTCATTCAGTTCAAAGTTAATCGTTCCCATCTATTGGTGGTTTCTCTTTTCCTCTTCTTATTTTTGTTCAAAAGTAAGTTCTTCTTTTTTGTCGCTTTACAATGGTCTGTAGCTCATCCTTTTTTTTTTCCTTTTTAAAATCATCATATTCTGGCAGCGCTAGTAGCAATGCAGGAGAAGATGGTACCGGTAAACATTCCCGAGATAATAAGAAATCGCAGAAAGCCAGATCCAAATCCATGCCATTCTCTGAAACAAAGGATAACATCGGCGGAATAATGCTAGCCACAGCAACAGTAGTAGTACTGTCATTCAGGGTATAAGCATTCACAACAGGCACACTACAAAACAAAATGTACGTCTTCAGTTAAGCCATGTGTGTTGTGCTTGAACTGTGGAACACTATTCAATACAGTGGTGAGTTTACCTGCTGTCAAGACAAATCACGATGTGGACAAAAGTCGAATCGTGTGCTCTCATTTTAAACATGTTGCTTGATCCAGACTACCTCATGGATGTGTTATGCATATTTAATCTGTATTATATGTTGGTTTTTCTTAGTGATTATATGTTCTTTACAGCTGTATCTTGTACTTGACCTTGTCCAAATCAAGTTAATGGTTTACATGACCAGTGACATTTATTTTGCAAACAACAAAGCACATAACTAATATTTCTCTAAGATCATAAATTAAACAGTCAGATCATTAACAATGGAAGAAAAAATGTTCATTTGAATCTGAGTCTAGGACAGTAAATATTCACTTGAAAATTCCTAAATTTGTTGACAACTTTGACTGTTTAATAAAGGAAACTGACCTACACCGTGCTTCTATTATTGTGTCTTAGTTTTGTAAATAATGTTATTTTCTTGAAAAATTACTAATTCATGCCTTAATATCTGAAACAGGATCAGTCTTATTGCTGTGTTCAGCTTTTCGTTTTGATGGATTCACTGGAATTACAAAGTGCTCAATAATATTATTGGACTGGAACATCAATTTGAAATTATAGTGAATTCAGACAAAGACATTTTGGATTATATGATTGTGATACATCAAAAGACTATTAGCACATCGCCACACTCCATGTTGCTGGTACATTAGCACATTCGAGTCTATAGGCACATCAACACAATCAATATTGGAAATTATTTGGAATACCACTGGAATTCAATTAGAACTTTATACATTTGGACTTGTGGTAGAACTTGTAGGGTTATTTGGGATTTAGTTCACAGTACTGTATATTTCTTTTTAAATTTGAATTTTGTATTCAGGGGAAATAAATTATGTGTTGAATTGGACAAACCGTGTTAGCTTTAGCTCTTTCAGTTCCGAAGTTTAAGACTATGGAGTCGTAACATATGTCAAGTCAACATAGAAAAGAAGAACCTGGTTTGAAACGCAAGGATGTCGGTAGGGTGTGTTGGTGTGTGATTCTGTAGCTAGATTAAGTTGAGACGAAGAGCAGAGTAGCAAAATCACCAGTGTTAAGAGTCCTTTGCTAACAAACTATACCTATCAGAAACATAGATACTGTTCATTCATTGCCAAAACAAGCCATGTGTTTTCTGTTATATGTGCTTGTTTTCTATCTGTTGTCTTATTTTCAATACTAAACTTAAACTCTTTTGTACTGTCATGTCAGTGTGTGTGTGTGTGTGTGTGTGTGTGTGTGTGTGTGTGTGTGTGCAAGTATTCATACCATTCATACCCTTTTCCCCTTTACAGTTGTTATGTATATTTAATTTGTATTGTGTGTTAGCTTTTGTTCACTATTATAAGCTATGTGTGTTTAATTTAGATTGTGTAATTGACCTTTGTCCATAAATGAGTTGGGCCTAGCTGACAAATGTCTTCTGATTTTGTAAACATTTTATATAGCTAATGTTTGTCTATGATTTTAGATTATATTTTAAGGTCATTATTACGTGGGGGGGGGGGGTAAACATGTTTACAGATGTTGAGTTCAAGGTGTAGTATTTTGTACGGAAACTGAGAAAGTTAGAGAAGGAAGTTGTTTACGAATTGTATGGGCAAATGGCCATCATCCTGGTTCTGTTATTGTGTCTAAGCTTTGTATATAAATATTGTTTACTTTAGATCCATATCTAAACACCATTCTTAGTATTTCAGCTAATATGTGAGATGATTTATTTATTTAAATTATTCACTGGAATTACAAAAACAATCATCAGTAATTTCGGATTAAATTATTTTTTGGGGGAATTATTGTGAATTCATTCAAGGACATTTCGGATTATATCATTTGATACATCAGGACTGTTAGCACATTAAATCTATTTCATGCCATTGGTACATCTGTACTTTCAAGGTTGGAATTCATTTGAAACACCACTCGAATTAATTCTGAATACTGTATACTTTTGGATTCGTGGTAGAACTTATAGGACTATTTGGGATTTAGTTCACAATACTTTAAGTTCTTTTTAAACTTTCACTTTGTATTCTAGGGAAATAAGTTATTTGTTTCATTTTACTAAATTTGTTGGTTCTCTCTCTTTTCTCTTACTTAGATGAAAACCATATAGTCGTAACACAGTCCACCATTTTGGTTTGAGGTTGCATGGTTGTATTTGTTTGTTCTCAGTGTTACTGCTCTATACTCTACCTACTACTTTATATCCCCTTTCACAGTGTTTGCTAATTAATACTTGTAGGCATATGGGATAGAGGTGATTGCTGGTCAGTAAGAAGGCGTGTTGGCGACTAAGTGTTGGTGTTGGTGAGGAGAGGTAGATATTAGTCTGAAGGTATGGGTTTTGTTAGTAGCTGTAGTTTTTGGTCAATAAATGCGGGAATTGGTGAATAAGACTGTGTGTTGGTCAGTAGGTGTTAGTGTTTGTCAATAACGATGAGTATTGGTGAATTATGTCTATGTTCAATTCTTCTTGTTCCCAGACCGTCTCATAATGTTAATCTTATGGACGCTTTTAACAAAACCATTTCTTTGGTAGCTATAGTGCCCGTTTTGTCCTTCAGGCAAAATAAAATTATCACGACAAAGGGAAATGTTATGTTAATCTCATTTTTACTTCCACTTGTGCGTATACCTTCCCATCATGTTCAACACATGGCCATTCTGACATTACATTTTCGCTTGTCGCCATTTAATATTAAACCTAAGGACTTTTCACATAGAATTCCCGTTGTTGCCATATTGCTATATTTTGAAGATAGCAGTCATAATGTTAATTCGCACTGTCACCATATTGCCCCCCCCCCCCTTTATTCTTTATTAATATTTTCTCGCCTAAGTGCAACCCTTTACTACTTTCTTCTTTGCATATAGTATTAATGATGTCAAGTCATCATTCACAAGTAAAATGAAAGGCAATGGTTGATTTAATCGGTTGCCGGAGGAAATCTGAATGACGACAGTATAAAGAACAAATCAGTAACATCATATTTATATTTAAACTTCACTTTCACCGGAGATATACGATCTTTTGTTTGTACCCAAACCCTGTACTAAATTGAAGTAAAAGACATTCCAAGAAAGCAGAGGAAATCCAAATCTTCAACGGGTATCCGCAAGCTTCAAAATGGAGGTATAAAGTTTCCGTTCTTTTTTGGTCGATTATCTCGCGCTGCAAAAATGGGAGAAAGAGTCGCACCTCTGTCTCATCTGCGTTTGGAGTGGGTGTATGGATACAGGGGACACCAGTGCCGAAATAATCTCTACTACACGGCCAACAAGGAGATTGTTTATTTCGTAGCCGGTGTGGGCATCGTATACAACCCAAAGGAGCAGAAGCAGCGGTTTTTCTTGGGGCATGACGATGATATCCTTTGGTAAGCAAATTCATCAAAGTGATTCTGATAAAGACATGCAAAACACTTGCACTCGTACATAGCATAATTTTATGTGCGTACTGTATAGTTACAACTTCGCTAACATTTTGACAGTCCATACTCGTGTTTCCCTAAGGCGCCCCTTGTCATCTACAGGCGCTTGTAATGATTGTGTTTCGTTGTTTATTGGTTGCCTAGAAACTGGTTTTGTGTACAGTTGCAGCTCATGTTTTTGATAAAGATGCTGAGAAGAACGTTTAATATCATGACTACCAAATTATTTTTTTGTAAACGAGGGGCATGCAGGAATTTAGGAGCCTGTCAGGTTTAGACATGTATGCGGGTTGTATGGACCAGCATTTGGCGGGATATTTGGATAGCTTACAGCACGTAAATGTTATATGGAGGGTTCAGCACAAAACTACTGTAACTAAAATTTTCCGAATTTTACAGGAAAAGGAAAACAAAAACCCTTATGTTTCTGTTTCACATAAATATATCATCATATGCACACAAATAAGGTAAACATAGAATAAAGTCAGCAAAAGCGATATTTTTGAAAATGGTTTATTTTTCAACAAAAATAAGCATTTAAGTGAGTTACAATGGTGTTGCAGCAAAATGGGGTTCTAACTGGTCTGATTTATGCAAAACTAAGGTAACTTGAGTTGCAAGTTGTCTTTATAAACAGCCTGCTAGGATGTGTTTCATGGAAAAGTATGGTAATTTGACTTAAAATAGTACTGCAAAATAGTTTAATCCATTTTTAGTCATTTTCATTAACAAAGCTAATGTAACTCAGTTTCAAAACAGGGTTGTTTCAGAACTGAAGAACATGTACATTAAATGCTGAATTATTAAACATCATTTTAAATGCTAAACTAACAATGTATACTGAAATGATTCTAACGTATTTTTAAAGTCACATAAACTTGAAAATTAATATAAAATTTTAAATTCATATTTCTGTTATAAAATATTTGGAACTTAGCTAAATTTACAAAATATTTTATAATATGAAAAATTTGCAGGGGTTTATAGGTAAATCTCATAATGAATACATGGCAAATGAGCTTTCTTTTGTGCCAGAGTTCTCTCTTAGGTTGATTTATAATTTCATGGGAAGAGACAAGATCTATATATAAGCCTGCAGACCACTGCAGTTTTTCCAAACTATTAAGCACCATATGATAAGGAATGCATTAGAGGCTTCACTATATACAACTTTAGAACAGTGAAAAGTAATTTGTGTTAGAGCTTAATGCTATTTTTATATTGATTATCTGAGCTCTTGTATAGTAACAAAACAGGTTTTTATGTTTATTTTGGATGATTTATTTTAAACCAATAAAAATATAAATTTTGTGTTCATGCTGCAGACTGTTACTCCATTTTAGAATTTTAATTTGTTAAAAATAAGCAATTGTGTAATATATTATAATTGTTTTCACAGTGGAATCAAGTTACATTTCTTGCATGCTTACCATAACAAAATGAAGTTCGTGCATTCAACCATTGTCACAAGCCATTGGCAATAATCTACTGTACCCCTTTATCACATGTGGCTGCCTGTGTGGAGATTTCCACATTTTTCATGAATATGCATAAACCTGCACAGCCAGTCAAAAATTTCACAAGTCTTGTAAGGGTTCACAAAGAGGGGCTGGTGGTGTTGACTGATTAATTACTCAGATACTGAGTAGCTGAGACATGAGGATTTGTGTGGCCTCAAACCAATAACAATCACCCAGTGTTTAAATACAGAATTATGTGCATATAATTCAAGCTGTAGATACCAAGAGGGAGAATTTAACGGTCACTTTTGATGGAGTGAAAGATCATGAACTTGAGGATTCTGATCCTATACCAGCAGTGGAGAAGATTGTTATTAAAGCTGGATTAAGGAAAATGAGATTCTTGCATGTTGTGTTGCTTAAAGATGAAATGAAAAAAGTGAATGGAATATGATCATTTGTTATTTCTTCCAGTGTCTTGACACATTTATCAATTTTTGAAATGGAATTTAGCGAATGAAATAAATTAATATAGAAAAGAAACTATAATTTATTCCTTGATTCCATCTTGAATCTCATAAAATGAAAGAATGGCATGGTACAGCCATTGAGAATTGTTATTGTTTTAATAGGACAAAAACAATCACAATTGTCACTGTTCTCAACAGTCTTACATTGTCATTCTTTACTATTACACTAATATTTACCAGTGAATGGGCATTACCAGTTTGATAACTTCTTGTATTGGTGACATGACCATACATGTGTAAATTCTGAATTATTGCAAGGAAAATAAGTATCGTTGTTGGGACTAATGTTTTTAGCTCAGAGACTTCCAAGTACTGCAGCTATGTCATAATTAAAGAAAACATCCACTCTCTATATCCATAGTATCAGCAATTTTTAAATATAGATCAGTTTAGATAAGTTCTTTAATTTCATGACAGAGCTATATTTCTGTATATTCCCAGCTTGGCCCTGCACCCAGAGAGGACCCTTGTGGCAACTGGACAGACAGGGAAGATGCCCTCGATCTGTGTTTGGGATTCCAATACAATGCAGACCATTTCCATCCTTAAAGATGGACATGAGAATGGCGTGGGCGCACTTGGATTTGACAAAGATGGAAATGTATGTAGGGCATCTCTCAGATACAAACTGTGAATTTGTAGTCTTATGATATACTTGTTATTTGCCCTAAATCATATCCTTATATCCCAATGGCTGTTTGCATTTGGTAATTTATTGCCTCCAGTCCCTTTTCCCATCTTGCTACACCTGAAGGGAGTTGATCTAAACCTTTACCCTATCTGACCTCCATCATGTCCTCTATCCCTGCTCAGGGAATGGGTAAATCTACCCATCTACCATAATTTTACCAATCCATTCTCAAACCCTATTTTTGAAAATGTGGATCAAACCCTATCTTGTAGATTTCTCTATCCCCACCTTACCGGGGTGGCATGAAGGCAAATTTACACACTACACTCAATCATTACTAAAATTTCAAAGTATTGGCAAAGAAATTACATTACTACAGGCATGAACAATGACACTTGTATGCCTATAGGCTGAATCATAAAGTTCAAAAACATGATGCATTACAACAAGGTTTGTATAAACACATGTACAAGCAATACGGAATGAAGTGAGATTAAATACTCATTGAAAAGTTAGCCATACATAATAATATCAATATAACAAATAGATTAAACTTATGTTTGGGTGTTTGAGATGCTTGCTTGTGATATACATAATTTTTCTGTAGTTTCAGAATATTGCCAATTTTTTATTATTATGTTGACATGAATTTACTGTAGCTTTAGTAGAATGTGATACTTTTGGTAACTCACCTTCACTTACATTGCCTACTTTTTGCAGGTACCATCAGTTTTTGATTCTTTGATTAGAAAATTCATATTTTAAATATTTGTAATCTTTCTGAAGCTTTCTATTTGGTTTTTAATATGTTATTTATGCATAATTTGTAGTATGCATTTATCTGTAGATTTACAAAATTGTGGTTTAGGTATATACTGTATATACTCACTTATAAGTGTGATGACAGATATGGGTCTTTGCAGTTTACAGTTGGACTATACTTCTAAGTGAGTAGATTTGTTAGTCTTGTCCTCTCTTTATTCACAAGGATGAAACATATAGTACTTAATTATGATCTTAAAGCTGGCAGGAACATTTTTGTTTTCCAACATGTCAGAGATTTCATGAATTTGCCATTCCATGGGCTTTAGGTGACAGAAGAGTTATTTTTCTGTAAAAGAATGATAAATTGTTATTTATGGTGTAATATATGCATGGTAATTTTAATATTGTACTTGCATTTTATAATGTAATAATGCTCTTTACTGACAGAAACAGTCACAGTACAATTTTGGAGTGTTTTACACTGTCTGGTTCCAAATGCATGTGCTATATACACTTACTTGTAAGTTGAGTCAAACTGCAAAGGACAGAGACCTTGATTTGCCATAGCATAATGAGCCGGCAGAATAGGGTCTACACTGTTTGATATACTGATTACTCCATAACAAATGCACAGACCAAGATCTGCCAGTGCATTATATGATTGCACATCTGGGTTTCTGCAGTTTGTCAGGGTAAGAAGTGAACCTCAAATACCTTGAAAAACCTAAAATTTAATTTTGACATCAGAAACCTAAAAATATGAAGGAAACTTAAATAAATTTAAAAAACCTAGAACTTTGAAAAAATGATGAAAGACTCTACCCTGACTCCACAAAAAATGCTTTTTTTGCACAAGGTTTTTCATTAGGATAGCCTAGGGGTTGAGAAAGCATGCAAATTAAAGACATCATGTCATTTTAATTATTTATTAGTTTTCACTTTATCTTTAGTTTCATTTTATTGAGATACAAACTAAAAGCATACTTTATAAAATTTGTAATTGATGTTGTGCTCACCATGGAGATAATCTTGTAAATGATTTGTTTCTTGAACCTCAAATATGATTTGAAACCTAGGGAAATAACCCCTAAAAAGACACGAAATTATAAAATTTAATTTCACTTCTAACCCTGGTTTGCAGTTGGACATGCCTTGTAAACAAGTATATATGGTACTTGTCGTTATATTTATCTGTATTAAGTAAGATGAAATGTGACAAGATGTTTGAACAGCTTCTGAGTTTAATATGCTTAAGTTGAGATAATCTTATTTTGGTTTTGATTTTTATTGAAAATTTTATTTCCGATTTTGCTTAACTTTTTCAGCGGCTTGTGTCAGTAGGGATGGATCAGCATGCTACCATTGTGGTGTGGGACTGGAGACGAGGCAAAGTCCTGGCCACTGTCAGGGGACATTCTGATCGGGTTAGTAAGGAGAAGTTACCCCACAGATTCTTAAGTTCAGTTTTAAAATTTTGAAAATATAGAATAGTTATGCATGTTTTCATCTACACCATTTTTAATGAAAAATGTTTGGGCATTTTTGTGACCCATTTTGTATTTTTATGTCTAAGAAATCACAAATGAATGATGATCTGAACAGAATTATTACATTGTAATCCAATAATTAGGAAAGACTTTCAAATTGTAATTTTGATTAAAAAAAGTTTAGGAAGCAGTGAAAATTCATTACTGATGCTGCATTGGTTTTATTTTAGAAAAATGTGTATTTAGTTGATCAGGCAATAGGTTTTTTGATCTGCCTGGTTCATGTATAATATTACTGTTTCAGTATGACCTTAGTGCTGGACATGTACAGTTCAAAAAGAAAAAGAACTGGCTTATTGTTGGAAAGTCTTATGAGAAAAAGTTTCAAAGTTTTGTTATGGGGAGTCTTTGAAGAATGAGCGTAATTGCCCTTGACTAAACATTTCACACAAAATTCTGACACTAAAGTTAGAGTTGTACTATTCATCATTGATGCATTTGAAGAATGACAGTGTTTGCACTTGAGCATGGGATCATGGGTTTCCAGCAGTTGTTAGTCCTGTGTCCCCAGACTTTTGACTCCTATGTGCCTGCATCCATGGCACACTTGTTTGTTCTTATGAGTAATTATGCACTTTAGGGAAAGAATGTAAAAAATCCACTTTTTCTTTCTGCATATCCCTTACACCAATTCATGCAGTTACTGTATTTTTTGCCTATAGTATGATATTTTTTACCAGAAAATCTGGGCTTTGTCTTATACTCCAAATCAGTTTATACATGGATTATGCCATCCAAATCACTTTCTTGTATGCTTAATTTTTCGTATGTAAAACATTTCTCTAGAAGCATGTGTAAAAATTAATTATCATTGTGGGGAAGAGATCATGTATGTAAAAAGTAGAGGACCCAACATTGAGAAGGATTTTGAAATATTTACATGATTGTCAGTATTAAATTCACATACATCAGATGTAATTGTCAGGTCATTCCAGATAGCACCTGTTTGTGGGCAAGATTCAGCACACCAGATCAAATTGGTGAGGTTACAAATAGTGAAATGAAGCTAGCCATACGGTATTGTGTATACAGTACCATGTAATGCCAGAAAATGTCAGTTTCTTCTTAAAAATACTTTACCCAATCATAATACCTTAGGAGAACTGCTACTACCCTCCCTCGCCCTCCCAGGTTGAAAACGTTTAGCTAAAAAGCTAAAAGTTATCTGCCCACATCGGTGGTAGTTAGAGTGATCTCTCCTTGATACTGGGATTGGCACCGAATCCCATGAAATAATCAGTTACTACTTCTGCTCGTGCCGAGTAGCACGCTCTCTACAAAGTGCCTCGCAAAATCTATATAAGCAGTTTGGAAGTTTTCTGCCTCAAAAACAACTTGGAGTTTCATCCTCGCAGGGAAGTATACTCTAGCTATAAATTTCCAACTTTTCTGTTCTTCCTGTTGCTGATGATAAATTTTCCCTAAATCCCAATGTTATCACTTTGCCATCTTAACACAGCTGCATTTGGTACATACCTGCATGAATCACAATGGCATCCCCTCACATTGCTATAACCGTATCAGTAATTGCTTGTCTGGTGCATGGTATGGTAAACTCATTTAATATTGCTGTATAATTTCTGCCCAAGTCAGGACACATACAGTTCTGTTTCCATATTATCTTCTCTTAATGTTTAATTCATAGTCGTATATGTGATGATTTACTGACTGTACCTGCATAGAATGCCATTGGGCCTTTTCCTACAGGTAAAATTGTTTTATAATGGATATGGATATTGTAGTGTTTACTTTGTAATGATCAATAATGACGCTTCAGTTTCTTTATTTTTATGTGCAGGTTTTTGTATGTGATTTAGAAAACTAAATTATAACACTGTATAGCTTCTGCTGTGGTCAGATAAGTACAGGTAATTTTTCTAGACATGGTTTACCCAGTAGTGTCCAACTCATACGTGTCACTATAAGCAAAGCTTCAGTAATTTTACCTGTATAGGAAATCATTCAAGCTAGCCTTCCTACAGGTAACCTGTTATTAGAATTGATTATTTACCTTCCACTTGTACATGTAATTACTATAAACAATGCTTCAGTGATTTAACCTGTATAAGCAGTCAAAAAACAGGCCTTCCTGTGGGCAAACTGTTACTAGAACTGATTAGTTGTCTTCCACTTTGTACATGTAATTACTATAAGCAACGCTGCAGTGATTCTACCTGTATAGGCAGTCAGGTTGACCTTCCTTCAGGTTATTTGTGACTAGAATTTATGCTTAGCATCCACTTCTTAAATATTAATAGCGATGCTCTAATTCTCTACCTTACAGGTCATGTGCATCCTTTTACATGTATTTATCATAGTAGGTTACTCTGCATGGATGCTCACAAGTTCTTGAAGCAGGGCATTCACTATAAATATATATATATAGTCTACACTGTCTTATAGATTTAGACCATGGCCAAGATCATTCTGACAACCACTCAACATGTGTAGTTTTCCAGGTTGTCATTCCTTGTAAACATGTTGGATTTGAACCAAATGGACAGAAGTCTGTCATAGCTTGAGGGACGAAAATATCAGTTTGCACGCATGGGTTCAAAACCATATCATTTAGTGGGGATTGATATGGAGAGCAACAACAGCATCAGTTACACAGCTAGTATAGCTTACAACAAGTGGAACAATATGTAATGTTCTCTACCTCTACCTGAAAGACCATCATAGGCCAAGCTATGCTCACAACCTTCATAATCTATTCTGCTTTATTGATAAGGTTGACAGAATTCTCAACAAGCCATCTTTCCTCACAGTCTCAGCTACAGCAGAGGGATTTGCAAGGCAATGAACAAAAGGTTACAGGGATGCCCCTAGAGCGCATGTCATGGGGAAGCAGTCCTGAATTAAAACCATAGAAAACCACAGTTCTCCAGACTTAAATTGAAGAGTGAAAGGGAGGTTGGTTGTTTTCACCAGTGTTCCATGAGAGCCTCCTAATTTCAAATGATATATATACATGCCCCCCGTCCCCCCCCCCACCACATCACAGATCCCTGTAGGGAGAAGGCTCCATTCTTTTACTTCTGAATAGGGTAGATTTACCATGACAACATGTGGATCCAACAGTAGTTTCCTGGGGACTCAGTATCATATTCAGCACATCTACAAAGCCTTTAGCCAGAGTTCTTTCGGCTGCAATGCACCACTTATTACTTGATTGTCAACCTAAGCGCATTCAAGCAACTCCATTACACTCTTGGGTTCACGATGGAATGCAACAATGGTTCTAATGCCATCCATTGTGGAGACCACACAATCAGTGAGGACTTGCAAGAGGCATTTCACGTCCCCATTCAAAAGGCTGAAGTTCTGTGATTTGCCTGAAACAGGCTACAAAGCAGCAGACTAGTTACCCTTTGAAGCAAGACATGATTTCACTTGTTAGCCTCTTTTCATTCTCAATCTTCTTGTCAACAAGGAGATCTCTGACCTTGTACCCTTTCAAGATTCAGTCGACTAGGTCTGGAATCAGTGTTTAAGAAAAATGAATGTGTTTTCCCAAGAAATGAGAATTTAATTCATACAATGGTAGGTTCCATGCCTATATAGAGCAATCCATCTGCAGAGAATTCCTTTACATGCTGAGTTATGCTCAATGCAGCAGCAGATGTCTTAGTCCTTGGTCGCTTTATTGGGCTCCCATAACAATCATGACGTCTGCAAGCACAACATCCGGCAGTTAAGATCACTATGGATGTGAACACAGATTAGGACGGGGCAAGTCTCCTACTATTTCAGAATGACATAGGAGTGTGGCCCCTCAGGATCATTATTTATATATTAACTTCCTTGAGATAGAAACTGTTGTGAAAGCTTTTAATTGGTGGCTGAAGAACCTACATGGGAATGGAGTTCTTATTCTTTCTGTGGTGATTTATCTCAAACAGCAAAGCAGAAGCAAGTTCTCAGACTTTTGTATTCTTGATGGGGATTTTCAGAAGTGGTATCCTCAGTGACAATCCAGGTTTACGTTCGACATATCCTAGGCTGGCTAATGCATTTGTAGACTTGTTCTGCAAGAAGGAATTAATGAAACAGAATGCTCTCTTCATTCCTCAGTCTTCACTCAATAGATGCTTGATGGGATTGATGTATGGTGGACCTGTTGGTGACATGGTGGAATACCAAACAATCCTATTGTTTATCTCACCAATCTTGGACCCAAAAGGCCTGGATAATCTATGCTCTTTCTGTAGATTGGAATGGCCAAATGTATACACTTCTTCAGCATCTCAGTTTGAACGTAATACAGGATTCAAAATAATCTGAGTGTCTCCTCATACTGATTATTCCACTCAAATGGGAAATATTGGACCAACCTCATCAATCTTGCAACAGGATCTCCAGGAATCAAGATGTTCTCTCATCTACATTAAACAACCATGATGGCAGGTGTTTCACCCCAATCCAGAGTGACTGAACCTGCATGTCGGGATCTTATTAAATGCACCTTTAAGAACAAACAGTTCTCACAAGTGGTGGAGAATCCCACATGTGAGATGGCCATCTACCTTAGAGGCATGTGAAGGCAATAAAATATAATCTCAGTGGAGTGCACAAGAGCATTTGTATCAATGTCAGCATCCATACCTCAGTAGCTAACTTTCTCTAGCTCTTCAATGAGAACTGTATGCACCAATCAAAATTAAACCTACCATTCCATGATCACTGGCACACTGTGCTATCATGGAAGAGAGGATATCAGACAAACCATAGACCTATCTGATCATCTGTTCATTTGGATTTCACCTGGCCAATGAAACTGGGGCCTTTCCGAAGTGGAATTTATTTGGCTGGCTGAACAAGACACCATTTGAACTGCTCTCAAGAGCTTAATTAGTCCACATAAAATATAAGTACTGCCTCCTCACTACTCTGGTGATCAGCAGGCAAACATCAGAAATAAATTTCCTTTTGTTGGACCCATCTATGTGCAGTTCTGACAAGATGTATCAGCATTGGTCATGAAGTCCCCTGCTTTAATTGCCAAGACCAGGCTTTTGTTCATGGGTAAAATTAAATATTGGTAATGATTCCTTTCTTCTCTGGACACTTCATACCAAGGTCATTGATAGTACCCAATGCAAGCTCTGAAGTGATATTTCAGAAATATTGAGCCATTGCATCGAGGAAGATCACGCTTCATTTTACCTTCAAAAGAAGGGATGGATGATGTATTAATATAGACACTTTACTCCAGAATGAAATGGGCAATCTGTTCCGTGTTTTGAACTAAACCAACACCAATAAATTTACTTCGCATATCGGTTCACTAAGTTAGGACAGTCACCACAAACATTACATTTGGGTCTAACTGTAATTATCCATGCCTTGAGATGCAGAGATGAGTACACTTAAACAGTTTTTATTGGAGATCTTTCATCCTAAATGGCTCAATTCAGTCTGGAGAAACCTTTAGCCATGGTGCATAGGTTACCTTTCGAGGTTGTTCTACAGCTTCATAAAGATGTGGCTAAACTACTTCTGCTGGATTTGTGGGAAGGAACATTTTTCCCTTTTGAAGTTTCTCCCCATCATGTGGAGTCTATTTCCAGTCAGGTTATCTAGAAGCTGTCTCACCATAGGGGTCTGGAAATGTCTCTTTGGGGTAAGGGGATGTATCTCCCTCCACCTCTTAACCTATTCTCTTAAGTTATTATGATTCTGTAATGTATTTCAATAATTCTTACCAAATCATAACATACACCCTCCCAGCTTCCCCACAGTTACATCCATATAGAGAGTGAGCCTTCTGCTCTGGTAGTAATGGATGATTTTCAATGGATTTTGTGCCAATTTCAGGGGAGGGGAGATCACTATCCACTGTCACCTAGGTGGGCAGATAACTTTTAGCTTTTTAGCTAAAAGTTTTTAGCCTAGGAGGGTTGGATTTGTGAAGCATTAGTAGTTCTCCTAAGGTAATATGACTGGGTAAATATTATCAAAGAACATATTTTACTAGGAAAAATAGGTTTCTCAACCAGTCAAACCTTTTGCACTCAGTGACAGATCTGTCAGAGCAATTTAAAGCAGCAACTAGAATGAGCAAAGATCAAAACCAGATGACACCTAAATACAGGTAGTGTACATGCACTTACTTGATTATCCTGCGAATGAAGAGGTTTTATTTGCAAACAAAATTACATAGCATACTCAATGGTCATTCTTGGAATTTAACTTAAATGGAGTCTATATGGATATAAATATTGTGAATATTAAAACTTTGAAACTGAAGGAGCATGGTATATATTTTAAAAGTTTCCATTTACTATTTAATTTATTACTGTTTTTTCACTTTGACAAAAGCTTCAGCTAAACAGGGGCAGTAAGGTACACAGTATCATTAAGAATGGCTGAAATCTCTCTCTCTCTCTTAAAACAGGAAAAAAGAGCATTGTTAGCATTAGTGTTGCAATCTCGCTATTGCCAGTAATCAGAAATAGCATACAGTGATACCACTAATGTTCATGAAACTGGAAAGTTACTATAGTTTCATTTCACACAGCATTGTAAATTTTATCCTATCTGGAACTCAGTAAATTGTCAGGTCAGTGTCATTAAATATAATCTTCAAAACTTCTTTTGTCTTAGAATAATTGCTTATGCCAGCCACAGAGAGGAATTAAAGAAATAAAGGGTTTTACTTACTTCACACCAATTAAGGATCAAAACTGGTAGACATGTTAGAAAAGAAAGGCGTGAAAGGAATTGTGAACTTTGCATAGATAATGATGTCAAAGATGAATATCATTTTGTCGTGATTGTTCCCCTACACCTCTTACTTAGAAAATCTTACATTGATCCTTATTATTGGCAGAAAGGAAGTGTGTTTATAAGCTATTACAGTTATTTACAAATGAATGTCCAACAACTGTAAAAAAAACCCCCCAAAACTAAGTAAATTTGTACAATGCATTCCAGCTTAGATTACCTTCTCTTGTTGCCTGGTTCTGTCCCTATCTTCTCTCCCAAGGTTTAATGTATGCATTTGCCATTATTGATTCATTTGTGCAAAAGTGTATTGTATTGACTGTTTTTGCATACAGTCAGTGAAGTTCTGTTCATTTATGCAACAGTGTATTGTATATAAATTATGTACTATATTGTCAGTGCTTTTTTGCATATGTCAGATCAGTGAAGTCCTGTTCGTCATACAGCAGTGTATTGTATATATATTATGTATTGTATTTACTGCTGTTTTACATACACCTAATCAGTAATGTTCTGCTCTGTTTTAATAAGACATCTTATTTTTGCCATACCTATGAATAATGAAACAGAGGTATGGTTTTTTATCTCCGTGACATCTGCATCTGATTCAACAATTTTAAATCTGCGCTAGCTTTTGAAAGTCTTATATGTTCTTCTATGTTGAAATAGTGTTATAAAACTAGAAGTTTTATTATCCTAAAATGCTTCAGTTTGTCTGGTAAACAAAATGCTTGTTCATCATGTGACAGGGGGAGACACAGAATTCACACAAGTTTTGTGTAGATCAGTTGTTATAATCAAAAAGCTTTATTGCATAAAATGAGTTTACTGTGACTTTAGTACTTGGAGACTCTTTTGCCTTAAAGTCACATAATGTTTGTTTGATGCAGTGTTTAAAATCCAGTGTCTGCCCTTGTAATACAGTTCAATAGAGATATAAAAGACCTGGGTAATAAATGGGGCAGCCTTATACAGAGGGAAGTTATAGCTAGGTTGTGTCATAATAGTATATTAAAAAATAAAAATAAGGTATTTAATGATGTGAAGCCAGTTGATAGTTGGTTCTCTTTTGCCTATAACTAAAGGTGAGTGAAATAATTATAGTAGCAATGATGAAACAATAACTAATTTAATTGGATGCAATTTCAGGGGGCAGCATTATACTGAAGGAATTTATAGTAATGGACCTTTTTACTCACTTATAAGTGAGGACTCTATAGCAGTGGACCTCTGTACTCATAAGTGAGGGACTCAAGGGACCTTTGTACTGACGTATGAAAGTGAGGGACTTGATAGCAGGTGACCCTGTACTGACTTACAAGTGAGGGTCTTTATAGCAGTGGACCTTAGTATTGACCTATAAGTGAGGGACTTGATAGTAAGGGACCTCAGTACTGACTTATAAGTGATCGACCTTGTAGCAAGGGACTTTTGTGCTGACTCATAAGTTCTCTAAATTATTCTTTTCTATATCATTCAGATTTTTGATGTCCAGTTCCATCTTTTTCAAGACAACACTGTGGTCAGCTGTGGTGTGAAGCACATCAAGTTCTGGTCACTTTGTGGTAATGCACTGACACCTAAAAAGGGAGTATTTGGGAAGGCAGGAGAAATACAGACAATTTTATGTTTGGCATTTGGTCCTGAAGATACAACATATTCTGGAACTCTTGGCGGGGATGTTTACATCTGGAAGGGAAGCAATCTGAGTCGAGTGGTACAGGCGGCTCATAGTGTGAGGAACCATTCTAAATAAACCACTTGGAAATATAGAATTTTGCAAGAGTGCATCTTTTTATGTGAAATTTATAAAATGATGTGAGTGGCTGTACATTTACAGCCTTGTCAACCAAGCAATAAATTATTCATTGACAAATTCATTTGAAATGAGTACAAACAATGAATTATATTTATCACATGGCATAATTGGATGCTTTTTTATTGTGATATTTAATTTCAGCTAAAGTGAGAGTGTTTATTTTTGCTAAAGAATATATTCAGACATCTCAGATATCTAAAGTGAGAGGTTTTATTTTTAGTAAGGAACACACTCAGACATATTGGATGTCAAAAGTGAAAGTTTCTTTATTTTTACTAAGTGATACTTTCAGAGGCCTTGGATCTCTAGAGTGAGAATCTATTTTTACTTAGGAAATTAATTAGACACCTTGGACATCTAATGTGAGAGTCTATTGTATTTGTTTATATTTAGGAATACATTCAGACACCATTGACATTATTTTTTTCACACTTTTTGACATTTTCACTTCAGACATAATTATGACTTTGTTTTAGTAATATTGAAAGTAGAGGATGGGTCATGACAGCAGTGATTGGATAAATTTTAGTACATACTCCTTCATGAAGGTGACACCTGTCTCACCTAAACATTGAACATCAGTTATTATAGATAGCTAATCTTAAATTATCTTTAACCTTAAATCTTTGCCCCATATTTTTGGGAAGTCACAATAATGCACGTGAAGCAGGAAAAAGAAATTTTTATCTATGCTGCTATAGAAATGGTAGAAAGTTGATATCAGTTTCATATAACAGTTATGTTGCTTCATGTACATTTTCATCCTGTGCTTAGATGTCATTTGCAAAGTGTCTCTTTCCCATCTTTATCGTCACTTTACCTTAAGTCTCTTAAATGGTGACATTGTATCTAAAAGATAGATACATTAGCATTATTCTTAATTTTCACATAAGTAATTTTAGTTGATCTAATATATCCACCTCTGATGCAATTCATAACTTTTGCCTTTTGCTGTAAATTTACAGATATTGGTAATGGAGCTTGTACACTAAAATGTTTGGGGAAAAATGGATCAGTTAAGAATTTTGAAAGAATTGTTGAGATTGAGAGTGTTCATGATTTTAAAATATTTTGCTTTGGGATCAAGCCCCTATTTCACTAACCGTCTCAAATTTTTATCCTGCTTGTTTGGAATTATACATACTTTCCCAGAATTAAGCAGACATTAAGGATTACAATAGTCATAGTAACCAGCATTTTACTAAAAATAGTCAACTTTTATTGCTGAAAAATACTGATAATTTCCTCAAATTTGACTAACTCCTCAACTTGTTTTTCAAAACAAATGTTACTCTCAGTTTGATAATTTTAAAACTAAAGTTTTTTTCATCCCATGTATTATATCTCTCTCATCGAAGATTCCCAGTATTCTCAGAAATATCCAAAGCAAGAAAAGAAGATCTCAATTTGCACATTTATAGAAGTCTATCAGCTTATTTTCTCCCTATTAGGACTGCCTTACAAAAATCATTATTAAATCATTTAATGTAAACCAACTCATCAGCTTAATATAAATTTAATATTACGATTTTTTTTTTCTCGCTTTTATCAGTTTGATGCATTTGCAGTAATTTTTAATTTTTCCAGGGTGCCATCTACACTATGAGTAGTGCTGATGAGGGGTTTGTGACAGGAGGGAAGGATGGAGTGGTCAAACTCTGGGACATGGATTTTAAACCTATCACCTCTATAAATCTGGTCAACATTAAAGATGGATACAAAGGTATGGATTACTTCAGAATAAAGCATTACTTCAAGCCCTTGCCACATGTTAATTTGTTGAGACAGTCAGTAGGGTGGAGCCTAATTATAATGAGTTTGGATTTAGGGGAATTCAGGATATAACAATGAACTATATGGTCAGAATAATGAAATACTGACAATGTGTTATTTTTCGTTGGGTACCAGTTTTTATGGAATTTTTTATTGCTTCAGACCATAGTTGAAAGACCCATGAATAATGATCCTTCTGTGGTAGCTATGGCTGCAACATTTACCAAAGTGTCCTAATGTGTATCATGTAAATGGTTTATAATAAATGAAACAACATTGTTTAAATGATTTGAATGACAACCTTTCCTCTATCTAACTGCTGGGTTTTCTGAACTGCTTAACTTTGCTCAGCTTGTGATTGTTGCATGTATTCTGTACATCTTTTACCTGTTGTTATGACAGGATTCTGTTTGTAAGATACATCTTTGTTTAATACATCTAACAGTTCATGTAAAACATCCTTAGGATGATCTTGATATTGTTTTCAACTTCTGCATACAAGTACATGATGAAAAAGATCAACAATGAAACTAACTGTACTGCTTGAACATGTATATGAAATACAATGACCAAGAAACTATGCAGTGGCTTACAAGCTTGAAATGGCATTTTTAAAAAATAAAATGTTACTAATCAAGGGGTCTGTTAGCAAATGTGTTGTTAGAGGTAAAAGTGTAGTTCAAATAAATATTTATCAGCATTGTCAGTAAATCAGCTTGATTTGTAATGTGTGATATAACCAATTCTAATCAGGTTATACTGTTATTTTCCTAACAATGCCATAATTGATATGACAGTCATATATGCAACCTTAGGAAAAGAACCAACATAAAATTCCTAATAAACAATCATATTAGCAAAGATCTGAATTTACATATGTATTAATAGTATACCACAAGATGTATACATTTTTCATTAAAAGGAAATGAGACTTGCCGAGTTTCCTTTCAATGAAAAACTTATACGAGTGGTATATCATTGATACATACTATACATATATTTTATTTATATCACATACAAATACACATATTTACTTTGTGAACGGAATTAAGACTGACTACGGGCAACTGAGTGTTGACCGAGTGAATGAACTCACATCCTTGCTGAGTGTGTCTGCTACAAAATGTAGTTCTATGCTTTTTTGTGGCTATTCACAATCACCTTTGCATATTGATAAGTTGATTGTTTTCTTTTTTGAGTTTCTAATTTTATTCACATTCATTAAGTCAATATAAGACAGACTTATAATTTATACATGAAAGATGGTTTTAATGAAGAAAGTAGAGCACTGGAAGCACATCGTTACATTCTTGAACACTGAATGCTCATTCACATACAGGTCCATGGAATTTAGTGTGGAATAGAAACTAAGCGAAATGATAAACCAACAAGAGGTAATTAAATATTTTAATATGTTCACATTTGACCTAAGTCATTATTCTGCTTTAATTAACATTACTATTGACCACAAAATTGTTTTCTCAGTCTGTCTGTCTGTCTCCCTCTCCCTCCAAGTGTGTGTGTGTGTGTCTCTCTCTCTCTGTTTCTCTCTCTCTCTCTCTGTGTTCCTTTGGTCGGTTTGACTTCACATTTGCCATCATTCTTAATAGATCCAGAGACACTGGGGTATGACACAAGTAAAAATCATCTGTAGAGAGAGAGAGAGGTGGCCTTTGGACATTTTCATATTTAATTAATAATAATCAATTTTTAGTACCTTATAATAGGTTTAAGAAACAACAACAACAACAACAACAACAAAGCATTAAAACCCTTATTTTACCTGTGCCCTGTAACCAAGACAGGCTATTGCAACTTTGTAACATTGATTATATGAACACTGTAAATAGATCCCATGGGAAGTGTACACATACTGTCATGACAAACCATATTTATTGTAGGTTACTTGGTGCAAATTCAGTTTCAAGGTTTACATCCATCCCAAATTCTTTTTTCTCACTCCCAATTTTTGAGTATTGTGTCCCTAATGCATGAGAGGGGACGGGAGACAGAAAAAGAAAGGACTGCGATGAAATTGTGCACCCTGTTAAATTCCTTTAGAAAATGGTGATTGTTATTACTTTTTATTGTTATTTTCACATGTCACTAATGAGTAATGAGTTGAAATTCATCATTGATCAATAGGAATTAAACTGACAGCACACAGTTCCAAGAATGTTTATATATTCATATTGTGCCATGGGTGGATCACAGTTTGATATACCAATAGCATATAAATGTATATATGTGTCCTTCAAGATAAAATGCAAAGATCTTAAAGAGGTTATTAAAACATAAAGGTTAAAAAATTTTAAAATCATAAGGAACATAACATCTTCCAAACGCAAGTGAATATTTTACTCTTCATGATAAAACATAAAATGTATTAGATATCAGATTTTAAAAAAAAAGGTATAGAAAAATCTAAAGTATTGTAAGGGTGATGCCCTTAAATAATATGATAAAAAATTGTTATATAAATTTGCATTGTTTTTACAAAGGGAAAGATTGATTCTCAGAGAGCATCATCAGAAAGTTACTTGAGTTAGTATTGTGTCATTTGTATGTAACTAAATAGAGTTGAGGTGGCATTGTATTACTAGCATGTAACTAATTAGAGATGAAGTATTGTTTCACTAGCATGTAACTAATTAGAGATGAAGTTGTATTGTGACACTACCATGTAACAATTAGAGATGAAGTGGTATTGTGACACTAGCATGTAATAATTAGAGATGAAGTTGTATTGTGACACTAGCATGTAACAATTAGAGGTGAAGTGGTATTGTGACGCTAGCATGTAACAATTAAGATGAAGTGGTATTGTGACACTAGCATGTAACAATTAGAGATGAAGTTGTATCGTGATGCTAGCGTGTAACAGTTAGAGATGAAGTTGTATTGTGACGCTAATATTTGCTGATTCAAGATGAAGTGGTATCCTCTCAGTTCCACTGACACATTACACAGTCTCACTGATTTTCCAGCCTGTGCCAGTTTTGGATATTGTTCGCAAAAACTGAAAATAATCTTTTCCTTCAGAGTTGGTGAATTCAAAATATTTATAATCATCAACCCAAAGTGGCTGAAAATTTCTTTCTTTAGTAATGTCATATTTGACATTTTTGGGCAGACACAGTCTGGTTTATGTGTCTTTTGGAGACACAGTCTGGTTTATGTGTCTTTTGGCAGACACAGTCTGGTTTATGTGTCTTTTGGAGACACAGTCTGGTTTATGTGTCTTTTGGCAGACACAGTCTGGTTTATGTGTCTTTTGGAGGAATAGTTACCTCAGACTCATTGGCAGCCTTATGTTTTATCATTCCACTTTCAGATGAATTTTCCTTCTCTGAACCTTTCTTATGACCATCCTTGCAAAAATAATTTAGTAAACTCATTTTATCCAAATAGAAAACATAACCTCATTTGACAACTACTTCTACTAAAGTGATCATAAGATTTTGTCATTAAAATGCAAACTCAGACTGCTCAGTTAGTGTCATTATTTTGCTTCAAATTCAATACCGCATATTGAAGTCAATCCTCTGTACAATCAGTTAAAAAAATGTCATTTAATCAGTGCATAAAGGAAATGGACACTTATAAAAGTCATTTAATCAGTGCATAAAGGAAATGGACACTTATAAATGTCATTTAATCAGTGCATAAAGGAAATGGACACTTATAAAGTGCCTTTCATTACTTTTATTGCATTGACTAGGTGGATTAAAATCAAAGGGTGATCTGCTCAAGATTCTCTGTCTTGAATAGATGCAATATAACAAGGTCATTAAAGAACTGTTAGACAAATTTTGATTTTCTGATAATTTCATCACTTAGCCCAGTATGCAGTCTAGTAGTAATAGACTTCAAACACATGCGACAGTATTTAGTGACCACTTCCTATAGTATCAATTGATGTGAATGATTAAATGGAGGTAGATTCAAGTGTTCAATATGCCCAGAGGGCATTAATCATGAGAAAAATGTAGATAAAGCGATTAAAGTATGAAAATTATTACTTGACTGACTTGTTTTAAATTAGAACAAAAATACTTGACCCAGACTAGCATCTTGGAAAATTTTACTTGTCCAACTTTGAAAATGTATAGTCCTGGATGTTAAGGCAGTGGGCTTTGATCAGCCCTGGTGTAACTGGCATATAACCAATTAAAGATGAGTTGGCATTATCACTAGCATATAGATAATTAGAGATAAAGCGGTATTGTGTCACTCATAAATAACTAATTAGAGATGAAGTGGTATTGTGTGTATAACTAATTAGAGATGTGATGGTATTTTATCACTCATGTATAACTAATTGGAGATGTGATGGTGTTGTATCACTCGTGTATAACTAATTAGAGATGTGATTGTGTTTTATCACTCATGTATAACTAATAAATCAAGAGAATGCATGAAATTGTGTATCATGTTTTCAAGCCTGATCTTTATTTCTTAACTGAATCCCACCTGGTGTAAGAAAAGGGAGGGGGTAATTTCTCCCCAAATTTTAAGTTGTAGAATAGACCCTAATGAAATGTTATTATATCACTTGCACATAGGACACACATACCCCAAAAAGATTATGTAAGAAAAATAATCATATACAGTGTGCAGATGTTTGCTGGAGAACTCACAGGAGACTTTCAGATCTGTCAGCTATTCAAGATTTTGCAGAATTATTATTAATTTCTAGTGAAAATTCCACACTCTGAATTATATTGAAAAATTCCAGAAAATAAAAGTTCTTAATGTTTTTTTTTTTGTTGTGGACACAGATATGAAGAAAAATAATGCAGTACCACCTTGAAAAGCTGATTTTATGAGTTGTAATGTTATAGTCATCTACTTTTAGAATGATGTAACATTTTTATCACATTGTTGCATTGTCCCAGCCTGGTACTTTTGGATTTGAGAATGCTATTTCAAAAGATAAGAAATGGCTTCATGTAGGTTACCTGTATTGAATACATTTATTTCTCAGCTCTAATTCCAAGCTAGCTGAAATTTTTGGTTTTTCGCTCTACTGGTCATAGACCAAAAGAGTTTATGTCTGTTGTCTATCTGTCCATCAGCATAAGTTTGTTATTGCTACTCCTTTTAAACTACTTAGAGGATTGCCATCAAGCTTTAAATATTCATCCCATCATCTTGTTAGTTCGAAATAAAAATGGTGGTGCTTTGACATCCAATATAGCCACCACAGTGACCATCTTGAAAATAGATGGTCATGTCAAAATGAGGTTTTCACTGAAAGACTTCTGCTTTTGATGTCAAGTGGTTGTAAATGAAAATGGTGCAAATCTGAAATCCAGTGTGGCCATCACTGCATCCATCTTGAAAATATTTTTATCACTACTCTTCCTGAATATCAGGCTGAGTTGTCACTATTAGTCTTCTTTTTGATGTTAGTTGTCCTTTAATAGAAATGATACTGATGACATTTAATATGAATAAGGATGCCATGGTAGCCCTCTTTAAAATATTGTTATCTCTACTTGAACAGAAAGTCATATCAATATGGGGTTTTTACTAGAAGTACTTGTTATGGTATCCATTTGGTCTTAAATGAAGATGGTGCTGATCTGATGTTTAATATTGTCACCATATCAACCATCTTGAAAATCTTGTTATTGTTACTCCTGAATAGAAACTCATATCTTGAAAATATTGTTATCTCAACTCCTATTCAAATGGATGGCTATATTAAAATGGGTTTTTCACCAATTGACTTCTTCTCATACCATTTTGGTCCTATTTGAAAATGCCAGTCATACATCCGGTATATCTTTCACAACAACTGTCCTAAAATTCATGTTGTCAATACTCCCCCTTAATGGATGATTATTATGACATGGAGTTTTAACCAAAAGATTTCAAATGGTGTCTACTTTTTCCTAAGTGAGAATGGTCCCAAACTGACATCTAATATTGGCATCACAGCAGCTAATTGAAAATCTTGTCTTCATGGCAATATTACACAGGCGTCACTGTATATTGTATTTTTATATAGGACTGTGTTTGAGAAGTGTTTGCTGGCGAGGTGACAAAGTATTGGCAGGAACACAAAACTGTGAAATATTTGAGATTGGAGTGAGAGAACGAGACAAGCCAATATGCTTAGTTCAGGGCCATGCAGAAGGAGAGTTATGGGCCTTGGCCATCCACCCAAAAAAGGCAATCTTTGCCACTGGGAGTGATGATAACACTTTAAGGTAAAAATGTTCAACAGTTAGTTAGACCTTTTCTCTTGCTTAAAATTTAAAAAGAGAATCACAGAATTGTTCCAGAGTACATGTAATTTAAGTCCATAAACTATACTTGTGTCGTAATTTATTGTTTTGTTGCATTTTTCAGATATATTACACAGTCATAATACATTATTTTGTAAATTTAGTTCTCCCAAGTTAAGAAAGGCACTATCCATATCTTTTGTTTTAAAAATAAAAAGGTCAAACTTTGTTTGCTTGCTGCAACTTAAGTTCTGTGAGATTGAGGGATTGGTGCCAGTTACTACTTCTTCTTATGCCTAATCAGCATGTTCATACAAATGGCCTTGCAAGTATTATTTTAATTTGTGCTATTTCACCAGTGTGAGCAATTCTTTAGAGTTTTCTCACCTCAGAAGAGTATACTCCATCTGTTTTTGTAAATCTCATTCTGTTATGATTGTAGAGTATTTTGCACTTCAAATAATTAACTTCTTTATATGACAAGTTGATGCCATCTTAA
Source organism: Megalonaias nervosa (assembly GCA_016617855.1). Lineage (NCBI taxonomy): Eukaryota > Metazoa > Mollusca > Bivalvia > Unionida > Unionidae > Megalonaias > Megalonaias nervosa. Next base: position 77,950 of record JAECUM010003698.1, on the reverse strand, counting down.
TTGACTTCTTTTCATCCATTATGCTTATATTTCGTCACACTACTTGACCATTTTGTAAGTTATGTCAGGTAAATGATAATTTATTCCTTGTAATATGGTTGTTTCTCTAATTTTCTAAAGCATTTATCTTAAATCATTGTGTTCATTTCAGCTCGGCATAATGCTTGTCTGATTTTACATATATATGCTTTTGCTGTCCCAAATTACATGTGTCAACAACAGAGGGCAGGATAAAAAGTTCCATAAGAGATTCAAGCTGTATGAAGATGATTAACCCTCTAGTATTACCTGTATCAGGTGTTGTTTGAAGTTTGATTGTGATGTTTGCTCTCGCTGGTTTTAAAGGGACGGGTGACTGTCATAGATAAGTATTTACCTAGGCTAATGAGAGAGTCAAGAAACACTCACTCAAGGATGTGGATGCAATCAGGATTGCTACCAGTTATGTTTCAGTTGCCAATGTACTCATGACAGAGTCAATAGAAGTGGAGAGATTGCCAGTTCAGAATAAGATCCAGCAATCTTTACCATCACATGATTTCCATCAGTGACACTGCTGTAGATTATCAGCACTAAACAGACTGCTTGACCACTACCAACATTGTATGGTAGCCCACTTGGAACAGACCTGGACAAACAGTCACCATGTACATACCCTAGTATTAGCTTTAGTGATATTTGCCTTGATAGCCTGTACCCAACTTTGTTACCAGATGTCACCCAGCCCCAGACTACCTCCACTTAGCTCATCAGTCTCAACCTACACCTGGCAACTGGACAGAATGATCTTTTGACCAGGCATACCTGGCTCTGGAATCGAGATGCAGACCCAGTTATGTCAGTGATGCCCAGTGTAATAGCATTGGATCTGGCGAACATGTCATGCACAGTGTCTGTAACCAGAGATGGAAGCATTGCAGACTGGCACTGGACAGGTCCATCACCCATCATGACCCAGTAGTGGCTGTGTCAGCATTCCATTCCTGCAGGCTTGGTACCTGTCTCTGACCTTTGAGTCAACTGAAAGTGAATGCCAGGAGATTACCACTTCCCAGTATGGATGGACTTCAGCCATTGTCCTTTATTTTCATATACCTGCTTCACCAGCTCCATTGTTGCTACCTTCATTGTAGGTCTTTGTCACCCCACTTCCTAGAGGTAAAAGAGACATGGTCACAGCACCATCTTCCTTCCTCCACAGTTCTGTTTTCCTACTTCTGCCCTGTCAGTATCTTCTTACAGAATTCCTGCACTCATTGATCTTCTAGCCAAGAGAGACCCGCCCTCTTTCATGTAGTTACCATAATCTGGTTGCTGCCATCACATGCTACTTATAAAGGCAGTTCCAAGTCTCAAGCATCAGCAGGCTTTTTCTGTTCAGAGTGTCGACTCGCGTCTAACTTCAGTCTAGCTTTCCACAAGATAAACATGCAAGTCTTCCACATTGAAGCCTATGCTGTCGACAGAGACCTGGGCCAGGGACTTTAAAAGCCTTTCTCTTTGTGCATGGATCAGAAATCCTTTCTTGACGAGCAAGAACTGCCTTGCAACATAATAGCAATTGCTTAAAGACCATTACAAGCTTGTCCCAGATTGCAACCACTCTCTTCCAAACTCCTATTCCACAAATCCATAGAAGAGATCAGGAAACACGCTGCGAAAGAGGTAAATCTCGTACAGGCCCATCATCCCAGAGCCCAGCCTTTGTTTCCTCGGAGGAATCAGAGAAGATACAACTCCCCCTCCAATTCCCCAATTAAAGACATGCTGGAGGGAGAAATCGGCCTTCAGGCCCTTTATCTTGATGAGGGCTCAGTTTCTGTGAGCCGCTGATGACAAAACATGTAAACAAGGACCAGTTTTGACCCAGCTTCTCTCCCCAACAAAATGTGAGACACTGCCCCAACAACTCATGAGTCTTTCAAATAATTGTCTTGAGGGCCTCTAGATCACCGCGGCATCTGTTGTTGTTGTTGTTGTTATAGGGTTTAACGCCATTTTTCAGCACAAGATAGGCTATACATGGCGGCCAGCATTAATGGTGGAGGAAGAACCCTGGAAAACCCCGGGAAGAACCACCGACCCACGAGAAGCTACTGGCAGGCTTTCTCACGTACCCACGTTAGCCGAGCCTGGACTCGAACTCACGCAGACAGAGGTGAGATGGCAGTGATCCGTAACGATCAGCGCTTTAGACCACTCGGCCACTCGGGGCCCCCGCGGCATCTGTGACATCAAACTACCTAGATGACCTCATGCAAAAGCATCATTGATGAGTCTTTTGTACCAGAACATGAAATCCTCTGTATTGCACTTGTTTTGCTTTTTGATTCTTTGCCATTTGGGGTAAATCTGATCCCATTTCATCTCAGCATTGCATTCACCTGGTCATGGAACTCAAACCTCCTATAACTTAGTTGTCTTAAAAATCATGTTGGCAGTATCTTCCATTCCATCAGAGAAACTGATCTTAGCCGTTGAATTTCTTTTCCTATTGGCTCTTCTCATTGCAGCCATGGATTATCTTGTTTTGGGCCTCTTGTTCATGAGACCCTTGCTGATCATTCTCATATCCCAGTGTTGGCTGAAACTTTGCCCTCAGGACCAAATAATTAAATTTTCAGACTACATGAGGTCAACTCTCCAAAACTGGGAGGACCTTTTTTTAGCTTACAACAGGTATCACACTGCATGATCAGCTGCCATAAATCATGTTCTGCTTATATGCCAGAACAGCTGGTGGAGGTGGACACCTTTTGCCCTTTTTTTCAAGTAGTGAGTGGTATTTGGCCCCTTCAGGAGCACTTGATTCAGTCACCAGGAAGTCATGGTGAATGCCTTTCGGTGACGGCAGAAGATGTTATCTGTAAAGGTCATTCTCATTCTGTCTAAACCACTTGTCAGTTACATAGAAGGCAAGGGGAACCAAGTCTCCAGACTTCGTTCTGGTATTGGGAGTTTCAAATGTGGCAGGTTGACAAATCCACATTAAAGTCTGCCATATCCCAGGCAAGCTATTGTCCCAATATAATTGGCCAGTCCACATGGAATGGCCCATTCTCCCCTTGGTTTTCAGTCAGAAATGCACCTGCTAGGTTCAACCTCTTGTGGACCATTTGTTGACAAAATTTAATGGCAGACACCCAACCTTCATAGCTTCAGCCTCAGATCTGAAACCCTGAGCAGTCAATACTCATTCCTTGAACTGAAATGATCACAGCGCATGTACCTTTCTGCATTCCCCTCTGATTACCATTGGTCATGCTGAAAGAAAATCTGAGTGCCAGCTAATCATAATTGGTCCTTTTAAATAGGAAAGTGATTCCCAGAACAATTCTGCCTTTTCAGCTGCTGAAATAACTGCACATGCAGGTTTTCCATCCAGATCCAGAGAAATTGAACCAGCACTTATGGTTGATATCACCCAAATCCTGATAAAAAAACCCAGCATCTCTGAGATAAAGGGATGTAACTCCCTATGTCTCATAACCTTCTCATCTGACATAATGTGATTGGGTAATGTATTGTAAAGAAGAAACCAGCTTTTGGAGTAAAATGTTTGTTTGATAATACATAACAAGATCATACTACAGGTTGACTCTCTCAAGCCAAGTTATATGTCTGACAGTTGATGGATTTGGCAACAATACTTCTGTCCATGGGAAAACCAGACCACTCTCTTTAGAATTGGCAAGCAGATAACCTTTTGGCACTTTTGTTGCTAACACAAGCCAAAGACATAGTGGACATCATTCTTATTTTGGGATGGTTGAATTTGCAAGGTAGTATATGTACTCTTAAATGTATTATGGTCACATAATTATTATTGAAAAAACATTGGTTTCTTTATTTAACTTCTGTATAGATTTTTTTAAAATCCTCAGCTACAAGTCCTTTCCCATTTTACAGAAAAGTTTTGTTACCATTCACATTATTGTTTTTATACAGATGGTCTTAATTTGCCAGAAAACATACAAATTATTCTGTTGAATTTTCCAGAGGCTTTCACATCTTAGCGCCTTTTTCCTGTTCTCTTTTTCAGGCTTTGGAACATGAGCACATATGAAATCCTGTCCAAGACAACAATGGATCAGAAAATACGCTCTCTTGCCTTTGATGCAGATGGGGGACAGCTGGCTGTAGGAATGACAGATGGCTCTTTTCTTGTTCTTAAAGCAAGGTATTCTTGGATATCAATGTCTCATTGAATGTGGTATGGCCACGTACTTAGGGCCCTGCTTTAGAATGTGGGAAACTGATAGTTAATTACTTTTTCTGTTTGTCCGTCAATCCATCTGTTCACACTTCTTGGAAACCCTTACATATAATTGGCTACCATTTGGTTGATGAATTGCCTATGAGGTGTAGATATGCCTTTTAAATCTTTCATCATATCAGGTCCAATTTTGATTGCCCTATTTTGATCAGTTTTACAGCTCCCCAGCAGCAGATCCTTGTAACCAGACTAGCTCATGAACACTTCAGTGTCTTCTAACGCATTTTATGTGTTCATTGTCTCATATGCCTTGCTTTTCCTTTTATTGGTTTTGTCTCAGTAGTTCCATTTTGAATAGAATTATGACCCATGACAACTTAACATTTTCACATAGGATCTTGGTTGTAACTGGCACAAGTTAAGAACCATTAAAGATATACTGATGCAATTTGGTGTGAACTTTGTTTTATAGGATTTATATATAACTTGAATAGGTTTTATCTCATCAGTGCCATTGTGGATAGAGTTATAGTTTTGACAATTAACTCATCATCTTCACATTGAATATTGCTTTTAACCAGCACTTCCTTCTCAAGACCCATTCAGCATATTCTGATACATTTTTGGTAACATTGTCTCTAGACCTTGATGTGCCTCACTTATATGAAAAAAACAATGACCTCGACAAATCCCTATTTTTGTGCAGATCATTTTAAGATGTTTGCTTTAGTTTTATCCTTTGAATTACAGTTGCTTATAATGATGTAAATTAATGAATATACCTCTTGACATTCAGCTTACAGTTACATAATATTGTATTCACAAGGACTATTACGAGTCTGGGGAAATTACCTAACTAGGACTGAATATTGAACAGAATTTTACTTATTAACTCAGAATTGCTCATTGGTCATCTGGTCTGCTTAAAGGCAACTTTTTCTTGTTATTGTTTGACCTGTTGAGGACATCCCAGGTCAACTACCTTGGTGCATCCTCAGGAAGGAACTTAGCACCCATTTTCTGAGCTTGATATAGGCAGTAGTGTGTTTAAAGTGTCATTTAAAACCAGTTGACTCTGATTATGGATGGTAGTGGTGGGGTCTGGTGTCATCACATGTGGTTCACGGATCTTTGGGTTCTCAAATTCTTGGCTTGAAGCAACAAACAAATTCACGGAGATTTAGTTTCCAATGAAAACAAGTTTATTCACAGTGATCACTAAAGTACAAGTACTGTCAGAACTACTATTAATTCAAGCAATGAAAGATAAATCTTACTTTAAATATCTGAAATGTAAAATTAAAGATTAAAAAGAATTGAATGTAATCAGAATAATTCAATGAATATAAATTTAATACAGCATTAAACATTTCCTTTTCTTAAACTTTGAGTAATATTTACCAGAGACATGTCTGAAGTAATTCACATCAAGGACAGGAAGGAGGTGATTCATGAATTGAAGTTCTCTCCATGTGGGAAGTTTTTGTCTGTGGGATCAAATGACAACTTTGTTGATGTCTACTCAGTGGAGGAGCGGTACAAACGTGTAGGGACATGTAAAGGAAACTCAAGTTTCATCACCCACCTGGACTGGTCAAAGGACAGCAAGTATTTACAGACAAACAGTGGGGCAGCCGAAAGGCTTATTTTCCAGATGCCAGGTGAACAGATTTTTTTATCTGATATAATTGTGAAGCATTGTAAGAAGAATTTGGAGAATGATCTTCTATTGGAACATTTTCGTATATCAGTGGTGGTCTTGGACAATGCAGAGCCACTAACAAAAAGATACTTGTGAAAGTAACAGACTTGCCAGTTCTGACAATCTGACCATGTCTTATTGAAACTACCCTCAAATTACAGACATACAGAATAATAGAAAAAAATTTATGAAAATATGTTTGTTTCAGTTAAATCCAGATACTGACTTGCCCATGTTTGGATCCAGGTTTCGTTTTAGATTCTCTGGAGTTGGTCAGGGAAGCAGATTAACTTTACAGTAGTATACTTCATATGCTTTAAACCACCCATATTTTTCATGCAGAACGCCTGTAAGATCAAGCTTTTGCTTATCTAGAAATGGCATCCAGCATGTGGAAACGTTAAAGGCAAAAGGAAAAGAAACCTCATAAAATGTTTAAACACTCATAACAAAAATATAAAAAGTAATATTCAGGTTATTGGGAAAAAAAACCGGAAAGGCAACAATTAATGTTTATTGGATAACATATGTTGATTTGATTATGTCTCATGGCAGGAGAGATGATTGCCATCACCACATGAAATTGAAAACAAAAAGCAACAAAGATATAGTCAAATTTAGAGACCTAGCAAGAACACATGGAATTCCATGGGGTTTAAACTGCATTTTCTGAAACTCTACTGGAGGTAATTAAGGTTTTAGTGTACTTTACAAATTTTGGATTGGACATGATGTTTGCCTTAGCTGCTTCAGTCTCATATCACACTTAACGAATATATAAACTACATGTTTTCCAGGTCAATACAAGCAGTACATGATATTGTGTTAAACCTTACTGAAAATTTGTCCAATTTACAGAAAAATATTGACTCCCCTACTGAATAGGTTTTTTTTAGGGTTGGCAGGTCTGCAGTAATGCCCTTGATTATTTTTTAAAAATTCCTAATGTAGCTAAATTTAGAAAGTATTGTTTTTATTGAAAATATCAGTCCATGCAGGTTGTATTCACAATAAGCCTAAGGGGTAGACAATATTTTAAAATGTATGGTTGTCATGGGCAACAGCTTTGAAAATCTGGTTGCCCAGCAGATTTTTCCTGTTGCCCAATAAATTACTGCACTTGTGCTCAGGATTGATGTAATTGCTAACTTTTGTCATTTATATAGTTTGTCATAATAGCACACTATTTATAACTCACCATCATTCCTGCTAATGAAAAGTGTCGCACGTTTACACACATATTTAATCTATTTGAGATCAACAAATAAAAGGTAATCAAACAATTTAGGTTTTTATCATGTTTTATATATGTCAGGTTTCTAGTAGTTTGCCACCCCTGTCCAGAAACTTATCCATGTTTTTATTTCTGAGTTTAATGTTATCTTTAATCCAACATCCTATGTCCCTAGCATGCATTATTAACTGTCCTTGGCTCCTGGGCAGTGGAGATTTCTACCCCAGATCCTATGACTTTACACTTACATCAACATTTCTGACAAATTGCCATTGTTTGTTTCTTCTTCTGAACAGTTTTAATGCACTGCTTATGCTTATCACAGTATTCCCTTGTAATGTATAATCAGCAAGAACCAGACTGCTTGCAGCAGGGTCATCATGGTTTGATCTTTTTATGCATACACAGTCTATCCTGGGAAGTTTCTTACAGCAATTATGCAAAAGCTCTTTGACATAGAATTATTTCTATAAGTAGATGACCTAATTGGAATTCAGTTTTATTGGAATGTGTGAAGTTTGGGAGACATATTTATGTTCATATAAGGATAACTTAATTAAATTTTCACACAATTTGAATGATTCTGATGATTTTTAAAAATAAGTTTTATCAGATAGTTTTGAACGTTTTGCAAAACCTCATTAGAATGATTATGTAAAGACCATTTGTCCTCAGCATTTGTCCATGGTTTTTTTTGCAGATTTTCCTGCAGATATGTGATTTCAACGATGTTTGAAAGCTCTTTTTGAAATTTTGGACTGTCTTGACTTCAGTTTTGTTTGCAGTAGGGGCATATATATTTTTTCAAACACTAATTTAGTTTTCTTAAAACTTTTAATCTAACCAAGGCAGAAAGCTGCAGAATGTATAACCCTTTATAGTCAACTTGAAAATATAATTTTGTTATTGATGTAATTCATACCAATTAAATTTATGTTTAAGTTTTTGTATTAATTGCAGGTGGTAAACAGGTAACCAGTCGAGAGGAGCTTGCCAGTATTCACTGGTACAGTTTTACAGGAGTTCTGGGTCAGGAAGTTAATGGGATCTGGGAAAAATATACAGATACTAATGATATTAATGCTACAGATGCTAACTATGATGCAGGAGTGATTGTGACTGGAGATGACTTTGGTCTAGTTAAACTCTTCAAATTTCCCTCTGTAAGAAAAGGTATGTCTGGTATGCTTCTGTAAAATTAATTCAGATTTCATTAGCTCACCTGTCTGTATTGTGTGATGAGTTTATGGTATGGCTTTGCATCTGATGTGCATTATCTGTCATTCGTCATCTGTCAACATTTGGTATTTTAAAATCTTTCTGAACACTGCTGGACAAGATTCAGTCACATTTATGATAGAGTATTCTGACATGAAGGGCTTTCAAGTTTTTACAATTGATGATCTGCCATCAATTATAGCCATTGTTACAAAAAATAGAAAACCTCTCAATGGCCTTTTCTGAAATTCATGAGAATTTTAAAAAATTTGAAGAAAACACCCTTATGGAAGGGCTTTCAAGTTTTAAACTCTACTGGTCATATACCAGAAGAACTTATGTGATGGCTTGTTGTCTGTCCATCTTCTACTGACCTGTCAGCCATCCTTCATTCCAGAGACATGGTTAACATGCAGGAGGGCTGCCATGAAGTTTCACACATACATTCATCGCTCAGTCTAGTTGGTTCTACATGAAAATGGCTCCCCTTGGAAATCCAGTGTGGCTGCCATGGTGGCTATCTTAAAAATCTTGTTATTGAACAGATGGTTTTATTGACATGGGGTTTTCACTGAAAGACTTCATAGGAGTTCCTGGTCCAGTATGAAAACAGTGCTGAGTTGACATCTAAATGGCCGCTGTGGCCATCATGAAAATCTTTTGATCTCCTGAATGGATAGTTGTATTGGCTTGGGTTTGTCACTAAAAAATTCTTATGATTTCTAGCTGGTCCTAAGTTATACATTGTTGATCTGACATTCACTATGGCTGGCATTTGAAAATCTTGTTATTGCTACTTATGATGAACAACATATAATTGTATTGACACAAGGTTTTCACTTGACAAGACTTCTTTTTATATGTTTCTGAACCTAAATGGAAATGGTGCTGATCATACCTTCACCTTGCAGCCATCCTGAAAATCTTATTATCTATACTTCTCCTGAGAGTTTGGTTGTATTGAAAAGGGGTTTTGACTAAAATTCTGCCCTATGATATCTACTTGGTCTTAATGAATATGGTGACAGTTATACATCCAATGGTGGTTACCATCTTGAAAATCATGATGTCACTACTTCTTCTGTATGGATAGTTTTATCAACATGGGGGTTTTCACTAAGAGACTTCTAATGATAAATATTTGGACCTAAATGAAAATGGTGCCAATCAGACCTCCATGGTCACTATTACAGCCATCTTGAGGATCTTGTTAAAGTTGCATTTCCTTCACAGTTCATAGTCATATGGACATAGTGTTTTCACTACAAAGCTTATGATCTCTAGTTGGGCATGAATAAAATTGATACTGATCAGTTGGGGATGCTTTTCCTCTTTTATGTTCTAGAATAGACCATGTTTGTCTTTGCAGTTCAGTCTGTATTTTTATGTCATGAAAGATTATCAGCCCTCTGAATGGAAACTGAGGTCTCTAGGTTGTTTCTTCCATTAGTCTGTGGTAATGTCATGCATCATATGTTCTTATGTAAATATAGGAATCCTTATGTATAGCCAACTGTCCATCATTTCTTATACTTGTCAAACATTTTGTGAATGCTGCTAGTCATTTAGATTTTGTTGGGTTGCGATTAAATTTGGTAAATATTTGGGTCATCATATGAAGATGTATATATGAACAAATTGCTTTGCTCCCTCATTATTAAAAAGAATGATTGTCTTTTTTGAATGCAGTATATGAAAACTAGCCTTACAGTTTCTTATGGATCGCCATGATACTTGGTAAATATTATGGTGGTCATCGGAAGTCACAAATATTGACAAAACCCTTGGCTTCCACAATTGTTTTCAGAGTTATTGCCCTTTTTGGTTTTGGAGCTCATTGTAGTGTATGATAGAATCTTGTGAATGCAACTAGTCACACAGCTTTTGATGGATTCCTGTAAACCTTGGTGCATATAATGATATTCATCTGACAAATTTGTTGTTTTATTTGGTTTGAATTATGGCCACTTTTAACTGATCTCATGACAGAATCTTGTGAATGCAACTAGTCTCAAAGTTTTCATTGAATGGCCCTGAAATTTTAAATGTGTTCATTTAAGAGATGTGTATGTCCACAAATTACTTTCTGAAATTTTTACTTGTCGTCTCCATTTTGAGAATCTTATGATTCCAATCAGGTTCACAGATTTCATTGGAGTGGTACGAACTTTATGCATGTTATGATCAACATATGATGAAGCACATATCAGCATATATTGCTCCAGCAATATTTTTTAAAGTTATTGCCCTTTTTTGTCTAAACCTGATGCAGTATATAAGAGAATCTTGTTAATGCAATTACTGTATTTCATGTATTTTTTCATACCCTTTAATTTTTCGCACACAATCCAGTTATCAAAATAATAAATTATTTAAATGTATCATAATTTTTCGGACATATCACTTTGTATTTTTTAAAAAATCCATTAAATTATTGGATGTAAAATTTCTACTAACAAGATTTACTTTTGCAAAAAAGATTCAAAATACCTTATTGCCATTTTGTTTTTACAAAAATTAATAATTAATTGTTGGTGAGAAAATACAATGATTGATGCATAAGCTCTCTTATTGTCATTACAATATCTACTGGTGTTTATTAAGAAATGGACAAAGGCCTTCACAGAACATACCTTTAAATATCATCGTTAATTAGTTCTCCTTATTAAGTCGTCACCATAACAAAACACCACGTGCATTTTAAAATGAGTTCGGAAGCCCTTTGATGTTTTCTTATCCAACAAAAATTGTATCTCAGTACATGCAATAGTGAAGACCACAGACCATTGGTCAACTGGTCTTATTGTTTCATTATAGTCATACAAACATAAAATATAAAAACCTTGTCATTTTCTGTTGTAAATTTGAAAGTCACAGACTCCGTTAAATCAATTCGTATATATACATATACTATCTTTTAAGTGTTTGTACTGTTTTGACTTGGATATAATTAACATTTTATTGCAAATCTATTCTACGATATACCCCTCTATTGTTATTTTATTGCCGAGGTCGAATAACAAGTAATACTTATGATTGCTTGTCCTTACAACATCTGCTGTATGGACAATGGCTTCAATAGCACATTGACAGATTTTCATTTCCCTAAAGAGATACTCATTTCCCTACTGGTAGCCTTGCTGATTTGACCTCTTCTGTCAATTCTTGCCCTCTATCTGGTTTCAACTGGAATAACCAAAGTGCTAAACATGTTTCATTACCGTGTAAATAACACTGCATAGCCATGTGGTTGTTGTGACAATGTATATTGTAATTAAAACAAGAATAAATTGTTGATTTATTGGTGTTAATTGATAATGGAATATAGTATGGTCATAATACATGAAGATTATCACAATCATCAAGTAACTGAAAATATTCTTTTTTCTCTTTGCAAAAGCTACAGATAAAAACCGCCCTGAATAAATATGGTCTTGTACACAGACAAAATTTTGCTTCATCTGTCTCTTTCTCTCTTGCACACACACACACACACACACACACACACACACACACACACACACACACACACACACACACATTAACTAAAATGTGATTTCAAGTTCTTTATTTTTTATTGCAATTTGATAATGAGGTTATTGTTGCTATAAAAATACAAGTTGCACTTAATTTCTTGACAATGTGGACTCATATCGTTGCATACAATTTACCAATAAATAATACCCATAACTAATACATGTTCAAACCATCTTAATCATTTGCCAACACTACAGAACATAACAGCTGCATATGCTCTAAATGCAGATGAGCTTGCATACTGAGACATAATCCTCTCTCTCTCTCTCTCTTTCTCTCTCTCTCTCTCTCTCTTTCTCTCTCTCTCCCTCTCTCTCTTGTTCACTAATAACAAAAATCTTTTTGAGTACTTTTATTTTTATTGTAATTAGATTCTTGAGTTGAGAGAAGAATGAGACAGAAAATATAGGTTTACTTTGTTCATTTGTACTGTTAGGTTGTCGAGTAGTTTGTTTTCCGTAGAACTTGTTTGGGTACGATCAAATTTATTTTTTGTACATGGTCAGTATCACAAAATGATAATTATTTATTTTAGATATAATTTTTCGCACACTTAAATTAATAATTATTTTTTCGTGTACAAAAAATTACATGAAATACAGTAGTTTATTGGGTCACCATGAATCTTTGTGTTATGTTCATTTAAAGTTACTGTCTTCCCACAATTGTTGTTTTAGTATTTGCCCTTTTTGTCTGGTAGCCGAATGTAGAGTATGCCAGAATCTTGTGAGTGCAACTAATCTCCCAGTTTTTTTATGGCTCCCTGTGGAAATAAACACCAAAACGACTTTGCTTCTGTGATTTTTGCTTGATGTATTGCTCTTTTTGACTTGGAACTAGATGCAGTTTATGAAACAAGTCTTACCAATTTCACCTTATTGCTATGAAACTTCGTGCAGGTTACGGTCATAATCTGAATAGTTGCATGTCCACAAATCACTTTGTTTTCATGATTTTGCTAGAGTTATTGCCCAGTTTGTCCTGCATCTGAGTGCATTCTAAGACAGAATCATGTAAACGTAATAATCTATATCACCATGAAACTTGGTAATATTGTCAGTGTCTCAAGATGGACATCTTGACAAATTGTTGTGCTGTCACTGTTTGTTGACCTTATTGACTTACAGCTGGATTAAAAAATATGGTAGAAATTTGTGAATGCAACTACTCGAAACAATTTCAGTGGATTGCTTTGAAACATTGAATGTATTATGCTCATTAGAAGCAGATATGCACATTGACCAATCATTATTTTTTGCATTATTTGAGGAAAAGTTATGTACTTGTTATACAATAGACTCATCTTAATAAAGTTTGTAGTTATCGGATGCGACATAGGTTGGACTATATTAACATGAGCATTTTGCTCACCATTCCCCTTGTTATTAGCTTGCTTACACACCTATGTATGACCATGGCAGCTGTGATAGCATACAATATAGGCAGCAGTTTAAACTTTGTTTAAGGTTTTCATTATGTCAGGGGAAGGAACTGTGCATTTTAAATTTTACTGGTGTGTATTCATCATCATAAGTGCATCCTTATTTAGTATTAGTTTTTTAATTTAATGTGACTGATTTCTTTGAAATTTTGGAGGAAGGTGAAGGCTTGCATTAAAGGTTTACTCTTTGTATAGGCAGGTTAATGCTTGTGTTTAAGGTTTTTGTTTGAGGCTTGTAGGAAATAAATAAGAATCTAAATTTCACTTATTTGTGTTAAAAGCATGTACCAGACCTTATTCAATACCCTTTTACCCAATGTTGCAGATGTATTTGCAGTTTGTTTGGAAACGTTTGAGATTTAATTTTGCATTGAAAGTTTTTCTGCATCGACAGCAGGTTAAAGTGTATATTTCAGGTTTTGTTTATTGCTTGTAGGAAGGATCATTACATTGAAATTTTGCTTCTGTATGTTAAATAGCATATGCTTGACCTTAAACAATACTTTTTGACCCAGTTTTTATAATTTTAAAACTTTTGTGGGAAAAAGTTTGAGGTTTAAGTTTGTGTTTAAGGTTTCTTATTTCCAGACAACAGGGTAACAATTGTGTTTAAGGTTTTTTGTTTTTGGCTTGTAGGAAAGAACTGTAGATTTGTATTTCTGTGTTGATGAACATGTGCTTGATTTTTATGAATACATTTTTATCCAATTATACTATCGGTTTTTGTTGTTTTTGCAGTTCATGGGAAAATGTTTAGGCTACAGTTTGTTTAGGTTTTGTTTAATGCCTGTTCAAACAAACAGTGCAGTTCATTTTAACTTTCCTGAATAGAGATTGAATGTCCTTTATTTAATACTTTTTCACCTAATTTTACTGATTTGTCTGTTGTTACATATTATTGCAAAAAGATTGTTTCTTTATGGTTTGTTGTATAAGACAGCAGGCTTATGTTTGTGTTTAAGGTTTTATTTAATGCTTGTAGAAAGAAAATAAGCTGTTTAATTTGTTTATGTTGAAAAGCATGTGCTTGACCCTATTCAGTACTGTATACCATTTTTATTCTTTTTGTTGTGCAGTTTTTGTTAAAATTCGCATTTAAGGTTTTGTTTATCACTTATAGCATGAACTATGCATTTCAGATTCACTTTCAGTTGTTAAATTAAGTGTGCTTGGCCTTATTTAACACTTTTTCACCAAGTATTACTGTATGGGAAAAGGTTTGAGGTTACAGTTTGTGTTTTAAATTTGTTATATGTAGAAAACAGGTTAAAGTTTGTGTTTAAGGTTTGTTAAATGTAGACAGTGGGCTAAAGTTTATACTTGCAGTGTGTTATCTGTAGACAGCATGATAAAGTTTATGGTTCAGGTTTCTTATATGCAGACAGCAGGTTAATGTTTGTGTTTATAGTTTGTTACATGTAGAGAGCTGGCTAAAGTTGTGTTTAAGATTCTTTTTTGTAGACAGCAGGTTAAAGATCATTCTGACAGTTATATGTAGACAACAGGTTAAAGTAAGTGTTTAAGGATATGTTATATGCATTATGTTATATGCTTACAGCTGATGTTATATGCAGACAGCAGGGTAATGTTAGTGTTAGTGTTAGTAAAATTTGATATATGTCAATAGCAAATTAAAGTATGCTTTTCAGGTTGCTTTATATGCAGACAGCAAGTTGAAATTTGTGTTTGAGATTAATTTGATGTAGACAGCCTGTTAAAGTTTGTGTTTAAGGTTTTGGTTAGATTCCAATGCAGGAACTGTGCATTTCAGTTTTACTTCTGTATATTTATAAGTATTTCTTGTCCTTGTTGCCCAATATTTGCTTGCATTACAGTGTATAGTGAAAAGTACCAGATTAAAGTTCTATTTCATATTTTCTCCTTTGAATACATATCCTGATCACATTAACATTAGGAGTATAAACCAGCTACCTCCTGTTTTCAGCCTTGATGTTTGCCACATTCTTTGTTATAACTTTAGTTACAGATTTTACCTTGTTAACAACTGGGAATGTTCTAGAACGAAAAATTCCATTAGGGGTATACAATCTTGTTTCCTTGAGAATTTACTCATTCTTGCAATAACATCAGAAGCAGAATCATTTCTGTTGTGTTCATTTTTTAATTTTGTTGGAATTATATATTTATTATTTATTCTCTGGAATTTAAAATGCTCAATAATATTCTTGGATAGATTAATTTGGAATTAGAGTGAATTCAGACAAGGACATCTTGGATTATATTGTTGTGATTAATTGGAAGACTTAGCATATCACCACTCTTGAGGTCACTAGTACATTAGTACATTCAATACTACAGGCACATCAACACCTTCAGCACTGGATCTTATTTTGAACACTACTGGAATTTAATAAGAACTTTATTCATCAGGACTGGTGATAGAACTTTTTGGACTATTTTGGGATTTAATTTGCAATACTGTAAGTTCTTCTTAAATTTTCACTTTTTATTTTAGAGAAATAAATTATTTGTTGAATTTTACAAAATTTGTTGGTTTTCACTTTTTTTTGTTACTTAGTTTATGACCATAGAGCCATAATAGGATGCTAGTACACATGACACTGTTCCAGTTTAGGTCACTGTGACCTGTGTTTCATACTTCATTGACATCTCTCAAGAGTGTTTTGTTTATATTACCCTGTTCACCTGATTCTGTTATTTGCTGATTTTCCAACTCAGAATAATTAATTAATTGTATCACAAATGGCAAGCTATTCTGTCAGGGTGTTATGAAGAAAAATTAAAAAGTAATTGCCTAGAAAGCTAAGATTTCTTTAGAAATTTGAATAATATAGTCTTCATCAATTGTTACTGTTTGGCATTTGTGTATGAACAAGCTATTGTGTCTTCTGACAATTGATTACACTCAGATTGGTAATTTGTCCAAATGTCTTAGATATTGTAGGTTTATATTTTAAGTTAACTGCATGTTCCATATTGCACCTATAGGAGCCAAGTTCAGGAAGTACATAGGTCATTCAGCACATGTGACTAATGTGAGATTCGCCCATGACAAACAACGAGTGATCTCGACTGGTGGTGCTGACCATGCAATATTCCAGTGGCATTTCCTGGCTGATGGGAGCGGCGACAAGACAATTCCTGACCCACAGCAAGGTAATTTCACACAAACCTACGTACCTATGTTACCTGTCACGATCACACTCACATATACATATACACTCAATCATGTGAAAATATCGTCCTTTTGTAGTCTAATTTAAGTCAGTCTGCATATCTTTACCACATATGGGAGCAAATAAAACTGTTTTGTGGGGGTATATCTGGTCTTTTAGAGCAGATACTATAGTTAATGACAAATCACATCTTGTTTTATGTCCATGCTGATGCACAGCGTAAAATCACATACTTCATGTGTCATGATTTTGGGTACCTGTCATGGGCTTTTCAAGTACAGTGTCATCAACAATAGCTAGAAAGGTGCAAGGTTTTATGTTGCAAAATAAAGAAACAGAAGGATTCAAAAAACAAAGATCACATTGGGTTTCTAGAGGCATCCATTATTATAACTTTTAACAAAAGCCTGTTACATTTCATGATACAGAGTCTCCTCACTTAACGACCTACCTGTTTAACGACCGGTCAGACTTACGACCAGCTCTCCAGCACAGGGAATCCCCTTTCTCAGTCAGTCTCGTTCCTGCAGTCGGTCAGTACATGTACATGTATTCACTACACGAAGCGTTTGCAATCTCCAAGACTACATATTTTGTTTATAAATTTGTACTTTATTGTGCACTCCATAGTACAGGATGTCAGCAAAAAGGAAGAGCATGACTTCACATGGAGGAAGTACCAAGAATCGAAGGAAGGCTATCAATCTTGAGATGAAAATGAAGATCATAAACGACTATGAAGCTGGTAAAAAAAAAGTTAAAGCGATAGCACGTGACTTGGAGCAAGCACATTCGACCGTTTCAGTGATCTTGAAGAATAAAGATAGAGTCAAAGAGGCAGTGAAAGCATCGACAGGATTTAAAGCCATAATAACTAGGCAGCAGAAAGGCCTCATTCATGAAATGGAGAAATTACTGGCAATCTGATTTGACGACCAGATGCAAAAAAGAATGCTGATGAGCCTTTTAATAATTCAAGCCAAGGCACACAGTATCTTTGAGACTTTGAAGACGTGCGAAGGCGAAGAATCGACGGAAACATTTTTGGCAAACATGGATGGTTTCAACGGTTTTGTCAGAGATTCAACCTGCATAATCGGAGTATCAGTGGTGAGGAGGCAAGCGCGGACGTAGAGGCAGCGGAAAAATTTGTTGACTAATTTGATGAAATTATCGAGTAAGGCAGCTACCACCCGGAACAGATCTTCAGTGTGAATGAAACTGGACTTTTTTGGGGAAAAAATGCCTGAAATGTCCTACATACACAAAGAAGCTCAAACAACGCCCGGTTTCAAGGCTTTTAAGGACAGGGTCACGTTGTTGTTGCGAGGAAATGTTGCTGGGCTCAAGTTAAAGCCTTTCCTCATCGCTCTGAGAATCCACGTGCATTGAAGCAGGTTAGTAAGGACACACTGCCTGTTTACTATCGTGCGAATAATAAGGCCTGGATGACACAAGCTTTCTCTGAGGATTGGTTCATCAACTGCTTCATACCCTCGGTCAAGCATTATTGTCTGGAAAAGGGCGTTCCCTTTAAAATTATCCTCCTGCTTGATAATGCCCCAGGCCACCCCCCAGCATCTTGATGATCTACACCCAGATGTAAAGGTAGTGTATCTGCCTAAAAACACGACTGCTATCCTACAGCCAATGGACCAGGGAGCTATAGCTACGTTCAAAGCATTATATTTGCGCACAACTTTTTCCAGAGCTATAGCAGCAACAGAAAGTCATGAAGTAACCCTTTGTGGTATTTGGAAATCATACAACATTTTACACATCATAAGGAACATTGAATCAGCTTGGGAGGGAGTGACAGAAAAGTGTATGCAAGGCATATGGAAAAAATGCCTAAAACGTTTCGTGAATAATTTTGACGGGTTTGACAAAGACGAGCATATTGATGTCATATGTAAAACAATTATGGAACTTGCTAACATGCTTAATTTAGATGTTGAAGTGGAAGATATTGAAGAATTAGTGGAATATGCCAACTAACGAAAATTTAATAGAGTTGGAAGCACAGCAGCACTTGGAAGAGGAAGAAGAGGAAAGAATGGAAGAAGTACAAAAGGAGTTCACTGTAAAGGGGGTAGCTGGTGTGTTCTCGAAAGTGAATGCGGCTATATTAGAACTAGAGGGTATGGATCCAAATGTTGAACGGTTCATGAAAGTGGAACGACAAATGAATGAACTTTTACGATGCTACCGTGAAATTTATGAAGAACAAAAGAAACTTACAAAGCAGACCAAACTAACGAGATTTTTCTCGAATGCTACACCCAGGACCCCTACCCCTACAGGCACTTCCATTTCCTCGCCGTCATCTCCCATACCTGGGCCCTCTACAACTCCTGATAACCCTGCTGTTAACTCCAATGATAACAATGATGACCTCGAACCACTACCAAACTTTGAAGGATGCGAAGACTAAAATGTTAATCTGAATGTCTTTTTTTTTTTAAAAAAACTTTATTTTTTTTGGTACATCATTTTTATCATTTTTGCTGATTGTATTTTTATGTTCTGTAATATGTAAGAGATGCAAATTAAAACAAAGTTATCAAGTTGGAGTTTCCTTTAGACTTTTCTTTATTCAGAATAAATAAAAACGATTAAGCTCCTCGTTTATCGACCAGTTCGCTTAACGACCTAGTCGTAGGAATGAAATGCAGTCGTTAAGGGAGGAGACCCTGTACAATTAGCTGATAATGACTAAACTCTACCAATACAGCATTGTTTGAATTGTCATTGTTCACTCAAATTATTTGCATGTAAACTTGTTTGAACATTTTCAATACTGCAATGAACATACTCATATTCCTTTATTTCAGATGCATATAACAACGTTTGCTAAACCATCTGGTCAAGTAAGAAGTACAATATTTTGGCATCTAAACACTGCTTAGGTTTTTGACCATTTCAGAGTAGTGAACAATATAGTCCATACATATTTGCAAAAATAAAACAAAAAGGAATATTGTCCTACTTATAATACAAAATTGTATCTTTTTTATATGCTCCTTACATCAAATAATCATTGGTTTTGTTTTAGTCAAATTTCATTTCATAATCATAGCAGAAAACTTGTAATTTAGCAGTACCATCAGACTAAGTGAATATGTCATTTAATTTTGGAATACTTGGTGTACCTTAACAACCATTCATTTTCATCTAATGAAAATATTCATTTACAAAGACAGTTAAAAGACATGGACTTAACATACATTCTTGACTATTACCAAGAGAATAATTAAAGTATTCTGCCAATCTATTCTCAGTTTGCACATTAAATTTTAATATTATATACATAGGCCATTTATTTCCAAAAAAGATTGCTGTGAATTCAATATTTCTTTCAAATAGAAACCAAAACATTATGCTGTACACAATCATATGGTTTTGAAAAGTTAACGAAAGCACAATGACAATGCCATCTTTTCTTTGGATTGTAGTTCTGAAGACAAGTGTTTACAACAAATCTGTTGTGCTATGTTCCTTTATGTAACCAGCATGGTTTTCAAAAAACAATACTTGATTATTTCCTCATGGTGTTTTTCTATCAATCATAATATTTGTAAGCAATTTTTATAAAATTTTCAAAAGAGAAATTTTGCTGTCATTTAAGGCATCATTACTTCTACCCTTGTGTAATTAAAAAATAATTCATTCATCTGACAACTCTGAAACATTACTTTCATAAAGAATTTTATTAAACAGTAATGACAGAAAAATATGAATGTTGAGCAAGAAGTTTGTGGTAAATGTTGCAAAGAAAAAGTTACCAAACTGTTTACAAAAAGTTTAGTAGTCATTTTCAAGTTAACTTCCTTTCAACTTAATGCATTTCTCCCATCATGTGATTCATATCCCGGACAAATGTTGGAGCCCATCATGTGACAGTATTTGTAATAACCTGTTGATTGCATCCTTGGTTCTTCTATGCTGTCATAATAGGTGCCTTGTCATAAATCATTTAATTTTTGGAAAAGCCAGAAGTCACAAGGAGGTAAATCTGGGCCATATGGTGCATGATTTAGGGTGTCAGGGCCATGTTTTTTAGATCTGCATTACAAACTTACATTTGCGTGCTGGGGTATTATCCTTGTGCAGAATGAAGTCATTCATCAGTAGGTCTGGACATAGTTGTGTGTGAATAGTCTCATGTAAATTATATCTGATAACTGTGGCATATTACTGTTCATTCACTGTGGTGTTCTCTGGTAGCATGGGATTCAGATTTATTCAGTGTGTATTGAGAAACATAATGCAAATAACCAATCTAGTATATTTGGTAGGACACGCATTATATCGGCAGTGGGGAACTTGTGTACTTTCATACACTGCCTTGTCTCTTACTCTTGGATGCAAAGATGTGTATCCAAGTTTTATCACATGTAATGATCATATTTAAGAAACTACAGGCTTCTGCTTTGTAACTATATTTTTTTTCCAGCAGATATTTACTCTTAACACATTTGTTCATTGTCAAGTGATCTGAGTACCCAACAGGTGCAAACCCAATGCATGCCCAATTCCTTGGTCAGTATTTCCTCTACACTTCTGTATGAAATATCAAACATGTTTTCCTTTGCAAATGCTTCACAGAACTGACTATTTCTTTTGAAAGAGATGTCCTTGGCCAACCTTCTCTTGTATCATCTTTAACAGTCTTCCTACCATCACTAAAACATTCAGCAACCATCCATATTTACTTGCTTATAAGTCGAGTCCAACTGCAAACAGCACAGACACAGATCTGCCATCACATAATGCACCAGCAGATTTGGGTCTGTGCAGTTTGTTAGGAATAATCAGTAGAACAAACAACAGAGACCCTGATCTGCAGGTGCTTTATGCTACGTCCGATCTGGATCATTGTTCTTTGCAGTTTGCCTCACTTATAAGTGACTAAATGCAGAACTGATGCCAGGTTTAGCAAGTAATTTAGGTCCATAAACAACAATAAGTCAGCTGATCTGTATAAAGGATTTTTGAAATTTTGCATAAATTTGTATAAACACTTTTCTAAACCAGATTAGTTTGCCATTTTATTACCACATCTGTGTATATGACATAGAAAAAGATGACATCACTAACCCAGCAATGGCTTTAACTAAAAAATGATATGTCCTAGATTGGAAAGTTTTCAGTTATAGATAAGCAAATTTTAATGATGATGGGTTGCTTTGTTTACAAGATACTGCATTTATTCTAGAACTTTTCGGTCGACCCTCACAACTACATAATTGCTAAACTTGAAAAAATTACAATACTACTTGTCCACCATTACTTTTTTAAGTTTTTCTCAGACTTGATAATTTTATGAATCACTTCTAGAGTGATAGCTCATGATAAGGGTGTCCTGGGTGCCAGAGTGTTCCTAGGTAATATTGCCTTTACAGATCACTCAGTTCTCACCTATGTCCACATGGGTTGGAGTCTCAGCTCAGACAGTGTGGGTATGTGAGAAAGCTTGCCAGTAGTTTCTAGTGTGTTGGTGGTTCTTCCTGTATTTGTCCTCCACCAAATATATTATGTGCCATATATAGCCTTTCATGTACTTGAAAATGGCGTTAAACCCCCAAAATCAAACCTATCATTGGTCTAAGTGACCTCATCTTTATACTCTGTATGCACTTCAGATTTACTACTTTATATACTCTGTATGCACTTCAAACTTAATAGTCTTCTTTATACTCTGTATGCACTTCAAACTTGCTACTCTTCTTTATACTCTGTATGCACTTCAAACTTACTAGTCTTCTTTATACTCTGTATGCACTTCAAACTTACTAGTCTTCTTTATAATCTGTATGCACTTCAAACTTACTAGTCTTCTTTATACTCTGTATGCAATTCAAACTTACTAGTCTTCTTTATACTCTGTATGCACTTCAGACTTGCAACTCTTCTTTATACTCTGTATGCACTTCTCGTGGGTCGGTGGTTCTTTCCAGGACTTTCCCCGGTTCTTCCTCCACCATTTATACTGGCCACCATGTATAGCCTATCTTGTGCTGAAAAATGGCATTAATCCCTACAACAACAACAACAACAACAAACAACTACTCTTCTTTATACTCTGTATGCACTTCAAGCTTACTACTCTTTATACTCTGTATGCACTTCAGACTTATTAGTCTTCTTTATACTCCATATGCACTTCAGACTTACCAGTCTTCTTTATATTTTGTATGCACTTCAAACTTGCTACTCTTCACTCTGTACGTACTTCAAACTTGCTACTCTTCTTTATATTCTGTATGCACTTCAAACTTACTAGTCTTCTTTAACCTTTGTATGCACTTCAAACTTACTTCTCTTCTTTATACTCCATATGCACTTCAAACTTACTACTCTTTATATATTCTTTATGCACTTCAAACTTACTACTCTTCTTTATACTCTGTATGCACTTCAGATTTACTACTCTTCTTTATACTCAATATGCACTTAAAACTTACTACTCTTCTTTTTACTCTGTATGCACTTCAAACTTACTACTCTTCTTTATACTCTGTATGCACTTCAAACTTACTACTCTTCTTTATACTCCATATGCACTTCAAACTTACTACTCTTCTTTATACTCTGTATGCACTTCAAACTTCTACTCTTCTTTATACTCTTTATGCACTTCAAACTTACTACTATTCTTTATACTCTGTATGCACTTCAAACTTACTACTCTTCTTTATACTCCATGTCCACTTCAAACTTACTACTCTTTTTTATACTCCATATGCACTTCAAACTTGCTACTCTTCTTTATGTTCTTTATGCACTTCAGACTTACTACTCTTCTTTATATTCCATATGCACTTCAAACTTACTACTCTTCTTTATACTCTGTATGCACTTCAAACTTACTACTCTTCTTTATACTCTGTATGCACTTCAAACTTGCTACTCTTCTTTATATTTTTTATGCACTTCAAACTTACTACTCTTCTTTATACTCCATATGCGCTTCAAACTTACTATTCTTATTTATACTCTTTATGCACTTCAAACTTACTACTCTTCTTTATAATCTGTATGCACTTCAAACTTACTACTCTTCACTCTCTGTGCACCTCAAACTTGCTACTCTTCTTTATATTATGTATGCACTTCAAACTTGCTACTCTTTATATATTCTTTATGCACTTCAAACTTACTAGTCTTCTTTATACTCTATATGCACTTCAAACTTACTACTCTTCTTCATACTCAATATGCACTTCAAACTTACCACTCTTCTTTATACTCTGTATGTACTTCAAACTTGCTACTCTTTATATATTCTTTATGCACTTCAAACTTACTAGTCTTCTTTATACTCTGTATGCGCTTCAAACTTACTACTCTTCTTTATACTCTGTATGCACTTCAAACTTGCTACTCTTTATATATTCTTTATGCACTTCAGACTTACTAGTCTTCTTTATACTCTGTATGCACTTCAAACTTACTACTCTTCTTTATACTCAATATGCACTTCAAACTTATTACTCTTCTTTATACTCCATATGCACTTCAAACTTGCTACTCTTCTTTATATTCTTTATGCACTTCAAACTTACTACTCTTCTTTATACTCCATATGCACTTCAAACTTACTACTCTTCTTTATACTCCATATGCACTTCAAACTTACTAGTCTTCTTTATACACTGTATGCACTTCAAACTTACTACTCTTCACTCTGTATGTACTTCAAACTTGCTACTCTTCTTTATATTTTGTATGCACTTCAAACTTGCTCTCTTTATATATTCTTTATGCACTTCAAACTTACTAGTCTTCTTTATACTCTGTATGCACTTCAAACTTACTACTCTTCTTTATACTCAATATGCACTTCAAACTTACTACTCTTCTTTATACTCTGTATGCACTTCAAACTTACTACTCTTCTTTATACTCCATATGCACTTCAAACTTGCTACTCTTCTTTATACTCTGTATGCACTTCCTACTCTTCTTTTTACTCTGCATGCACTTCAAACTTACTACTCTTCTTTATACTCCATATGCACTTCAAACTTACTATTCTTATTTATACTCTGTATGCACTTCAAACTTACTAGTCTTCTTTATACTCTGTGTGCACTTCAAACTTACTACCATATTTAATGTTATTTTTTGTACATGAAAAAATAATTATTAATTTCGGTGTACGAAAAATTGTATGTAAAATAAATAGTTTTCATTTTGTGGTAATGACCATGTACGAAAAATAAAGGGATCATACCCGAACAAGATCGACGGAACTCACGACACTCGACAACTGTACATACAAAACAAATGTACAAATTTGTCTCATTCTGCTCTCAACTCAATAATCTGATTATTGTTAAGAGAGAGAGAGAGAGAGAGAGAGAATAATCTATATTGTTCAGGAATCAGTTACCTGTCAGTTGTGTTATTCCTTACGTAAATACTACAAGGACACTATTATATTCCATTGGCAATTAAAACCTGAATAAATAAATCATTTTTGCTGTACCGGTAATTATGGGATCCATTGTCAGTAGGCCACATGGCTATGCAGACGTAATATACATGCTAATTAAATACTCTTTGACCTTTAGCTGTGTATTTTCCAGTAAATACTGGATTGAAGACCAGATTCACCTCAACAGATCAAATTAAGGAGGGTCTGCGTAGGGAAATGAGACTACCCATGGGGTGTTGAAAATGTGTACGACTAGCCCATGAGCTCAAGAACAATATTAATCTACTGATACTTGTGCTGAAGCCATTGAAAAAAGACAAATGAATTTAAGAGAGAGAGAGAGAGAGAGAGAACAACAAAGTAACGTGTATCAAAATATATTTTTATATTATAAACACAACATGTTATTTTCAAGGATACAATTTGTGATCCCACGTTGGATATTACCTATATATAAATCGAACTTACGTAGTCAATGACTTTTGCGTTTATGATTAAAACTAACTGGATTTTTATAGCTTTTACTGCATTACTATATTGAATCAACAAGATTAATTGCCCAGTGGTCTGTGGTCTTCACTTCATCCTCTACTGAGATATTATTTTTGCTGGATAAATAAACTCAAATGGCTTCAGAACTCATTTTCAAATGCACGCGATTCTTGGCTACAGACTGACGTAATAAAGAGCGCTTATTAACAATGTTGTCCAGCTGTTAATGAGTAGTGGTATAATTGTAATGACAACAACAGAACAAAAACATCAATCATTATATTTTCTTGCCGATACAAAAGACAAAGAAGGGCAATATGATGAATGCGAATAGATTCTCAGTTAACAAAACAGTCGCCCTTTCCGAGTAAGCTGAGCAAAGGGCTTTCTACACACTTATAATTGGTGAATATTTTTTTACCGGTGGTTGTTTATTTCTTTTTCATTATTAGATGCCTCAGTTATGCGAAGATATCAGATAATTGGGTTTGTGTTTCATTGAGGAAACAAATATTTATATTCTCATGTGGGATTATACCAAATATACTCGGCAAAGAATAAATTGGTCGTTTTGCGTATCTAGGTGATACATCGTTTTATGTAAAAAAAATAATAGGTTGACCAAAAAAATGTGAAGTTTTGTGTACGAAAAAATATGATAGCTTTAATTAATTATTATTTGTATGGCTTGATGGTGTACGAACAATTAAAAGGTACGAAAAATAACATTAAATACGGTACTCTTCATTCTGTATGCACTTCAAACTTGCTACTCTTCTTTATAGTTTGTATGCACTTCAAACTTGCTACTCTTTATATATTCTTTATGCACTTCAAACTTACTAGTCTTCTTTATACTCTGTATGCACTTCAAACTTACTACTCTTCTTTATACTCAATATGCACTTCAAACTTACTACTCTTCTTTATACTCTGTATGCACTTCAGACTTGCTACTCTTTATATATTCTTTATGCACTTCAAACTTACTAGTCTTCTTTATACTCTGTATGCACTTCAAACTTACTACTCTTCTTTATACTCTGTATGCACTTCAAACTTACTACTTTAATTTATACTCTGTATGCACTTCAAACTTGCTACTCTTTATATATTCTTTATGCACTTCAAACTTACTAGTCTTCTTTATACTCTGTATGCACTTAAAAACTTACTACTCTTCTTTATACTCTGTATGCACTTCAAACTTACTACTTTAATTTATACTCTGCATGCACTTCAAACTTGCTACTCTTTATATATTCTTTATGCACTTCAAACTTACTAGTCTTCTTTATACTCTGTATGCACTTCAAACTTACTACTCTTCTTTATACTCTGTATGCACTTCAAACTTACTACTCTTCTTTATACTCTGTATGCACTTCAAACTTACTACTTTAATTTATACTCTGCATGCACTTCAGACTTGCTACTCTTTATATATTCTTTATGCACTTCAAACTTACTATTCTTCTTTATAGTCTGTATGCACTTCAAACTTACTACTCTTCTTTATACTCAATATGCACTTCAAACTTACTACTCTTCTTTATATTCTGTATGCACTTCAAACTTGCTAGTCTTCTTTATACTCTGTATGCACTTCTAACTTACTAGTCTTCTTTATACTCTGTATGCACTTCAAACTTACTACTCTTCTTTATATTCTGTATGCACTTCAAACTTGCTAGTCTTCTTTATACTCTGTATGCACTTCTAACTTACTAGTCTTCTTTATACTCTGTATGCACTTCAAACTTACTACTCTTCTTTATATTCTGTATGCACTTCAAACTTGCTAGTCTTCTTTATACTCTGTATGCACTTCTAACTTACTAGTCTTCTTTATACTCTGTATGCACTTCAAACTTACTACTCTTCTTTATACT
Organism: Megalonaias nervosa; assembly: GCA_016617855.1. Classification (NCBI taxonomy): domain Eukaryota; kingdom Metazoa; phylum Mollusca; class Bivalvia; order Unionida; family Unionidae; genus Megalonaias; species Megalonaias nervosa. Next base: position 50,617 of record JAECUM010003698.1, on the reverse strand, counting down.
CCATATGCACTTCAAACTTACTACTCTTCTTTATACTCCATATGCACTTCAAACTTGCTACTCTTCTTTATATTCTGTATGCACTTCAAACTTACTAGTCTTCTTTATACTCTGTATGCACTTCTAATGTACTAGTCTTCTTTATACTCTGTATGCACTTCAAACTCACTAGTCTTCTTTATACTCCATATGCACTTCAAACTTACTAGTCTTCTTTATATTCTGTATTCTCTTCAAACTTACTTGTCTTCTTTATACTCCATATGCACTTCAAACTTACTAGTCTTCTTTATATTCTGTATACTCTTCAAACTTACTAGTCTTCTTTATACTCTGTATGCACTTCAAACTTACTACTCTTCTTTATACTCCATATGCACTTCAAACTTACTGCTACACCTCTCCCTCAATAACTCGTGCACAATGGGATCCAAAAACGTAAAGCACACTATGAGCAAGGGCATGAGTTATCGAGGGACCTCCATAACAATAGGAAACGATACCCTTCCTCGCTGGACATCGAGAAAACCGTGTGGGGGAGGGGAAGTGAACTGGTCTGTTTAATGGCTGAATACTCATTTTAAAATCACATTGGGAATAATTATCAGTAAAGCGCTTTTTCTAATGAAGTTATTCATTTTTATGTAAAATTGACCTTAATTTTCAAGATGTCCAACCACTGAGAGATTGTTATTATTGTTCTTCAAACTGGTTTCAACAATCTTCACATGTATGCAAAAACATTGTGTATTACATCACTGCTTTATGTTGTTGTTGAGTAGTCTGGTTCCATGATCTTTACTTTCCCTGCTTTGTTGTCTTTTGGAATGCAGTTCAAGGAGCATTCGAAGCAGGGAACCAGACTAGTTATTGATTCAAATTCACAATCAAACAAGATTCCTTTTGTTTAGAAAACGGAACATTAAGTTCATGAAAGAGCTGTTGTCATCGAAAGTAAATTTTGTGTATTGTTCTATAATAAAATATTGATGCCGTAATTTCATTGCAGTTAAAAGTGAAATTTCTTCTCATCCGTAAGGAAATCTACAAGTGCCAATTCAGGAATTACAAATTAACTACAGCTCTGAAACTAGCTTCCATTAATAAAATTTATCTGTGAAACAGAATTTTACATCATCAAGTATTTATTTGGCTTGGTTGTTTTGCTATCATTGATCACATTTGTGTATGAGTATGCTAATTTAAGGTAGTTTAATTATATTACGTTCTCTAAAAAAAGTTTAACAGTGATTGATTGCTTGCAGTGAGTTGGCCTGACACTAGACCAGGGCCACTAGCTCTTACGCAGGTTGGATTTGCATTCCTTTAAAATTTTCAATTAGTCAGCCCTCTTTATTTGATACAAAAGACGTAATTAACGTTATAATAGAAGGTCAGCTTTTAATTCAGTGCAACAATACAGCAAATACTTACGCAAATTAGGTATCAAAACACGTTTGGCACTTAATTAGGTTCTCAAAGAAACACTCACGGACATAGCTGTTACGATAGACTGACATATTTCATGTTTGAATACAGCAGGGCATATTGTATTTATAATTATTACACTTGAGTTGAACTAAATGATATAACAAAAATGCATTTCACTTGATAAAAAAGTATTTTATTGGTAGTTGTTTATTAAAATGCTGCCTCAAGTAGGTATTAGTGACAATTTCATTTAGCAAAATGTCGATACATACTGTTATTTATGGTGTACCTAGAACGTTGTTTGGAAAGAAATTTTAAGAAAATACATAATTTCTTATTAAAAGTTGATAATTTCATAATGTTGATTCAAATTTCCAGATCATATCAACCGTTTTCAACGATCAAATGAGCAATATATCAGGGTTTTAGTTACCAATTTTGATAACGATTTTCTTCATGTTCAACAAATAGGGGTCAAAGTTTTGGCACTTTCTAGTAAAAAAAAAAAGATGGGATCCACAACTGACCCCATATTATAAGTGGGTTCACGAGTTATCAGGACACAAGTTATTGAGGGAGTGGTGTATTTAATAACGTTTCAAAATATCCAAAGCATTGTTCTGGAGAACTAAATTAAAAACTTTGAGATTCACTCATATATTGGTTAATATTCTTTCATTTGCTAGCAATCTGTTTATGTATATACTTGCCTATAAGTCAGGTCCAACTGCAAACAGTGTAGACCCAGATCTGCTATTGCATAATGTGCTGGCAGATCAAGGTCTGTGTTGTATTCTTTAATCCTAACAAACTGCATAGACCAATATCAGCTGAAGTTTTATTCAATATCAGGTCTGGATCTATGACTTGTACACAGGCATGTATGGTATGATTTGGTGTTTATAATCATAATCTGATTTTGATTTTGTAAACTGTTTTGGATGATCAAACTTTCTTTGTTTAAAAGTTCAAGTTCATATCCTACCATATCACCATTGCCTGGAATAGCAGATTTAATTTTCAACATTGGTTTTCCTACCCTTTGCATTATACTTATAAGAAAACATGACGAACAGACCACACTAGCAGCAAAAATAATTTTACGATTGTTCAATAAATTCTTTATCCTGTAACCAAAAAGACCTTAAGATTTATTATGAAATCTTGTGCATGTTGTAATATCCATTTACATATGGCAATGCATATGAAGTCTTGTGGATTTATGAGGTCTAGGGGAGGTATATTGTATGTAAAGGTGGTGTCTGCTAAATGGGGAATTGGAACTTAGGCTGCATATTTAATTGCTATCTTTCACAGAACCAATCTTACTGATAACAATGCTACCCTTTTATGAAATAAGCTAGTGGACTTCATAGCTCAGTGTCACATCACATAAACCTGGCAAGGATGAAATGAAGATGTGAACTTGGTGAGGATAAAATGGGACCCATAAGCATGGCAAGGATAACATGAGTAGATAAGCATGGCCAGGATAACATGAGTACATAAGCATACAAGCATAAGTACATAAGCATGGCAAGGATAACATGAGTACATAATCATACAAGCATGAGTACATAAGCATGGCAAGAATAAGAGGAACGTATAAGTATTGCAAGAATAAATTAAACACATAAGCATAATGAGGATAAAATGACATCAGCATGGCAAGGATAACATGAGGACATAAGCATGACAATGATAATGAGCTCATAAGCATGGCAGAGATAACAAGCACATAATCTTGAAAAGGATAACAAGCACATAAACATGATGAGGATAGCATGAGCACATAAGCATGGGATGGATAGCATGAGCAAGTAAGCATAGCATGGATAGAATGAGCTCATAAGTATGGCATGGATAGTATAAGCACATAAGCATGGCATGGATAGTTTGAGTACATAAGATGGCATGGTTAGTTTGAGCACATAAACATGGTATGGTTAGTTTGAGCACATAAGCATGGCGTGGTTAGTTTGAGCACATAAGCATGACAAAGATAACACACACATAAGCATGGCAGAGATACAATAAGCACTTAAGCATGATAAAGATAACAAGCACATAAGCATGGCAAAGATACAATGAACACATAAACATGGTTAAGATAAAATGAAGAAAGTAAAGCAATAAAATTCAGGATGTGCAGGTATATGAAAGTTGGTTCAAAGAGTAGTTTAAGAAGAAACAATGCTAATCAGAGAAATACTCATTTGAATTAAATGGAATAAATTGGAATACACATCACCAAATTACGATTTAGGCAGAATGGTATGAATTAACAGCAGAACAACAACTTTGTGTGTTTCTGATTAAGAGAAGTATTACTTTCTTCTGTTGTTTATGGTTGAAGACAGTTATGATCCTATATATGATCAGCCTACTCCATTGATAAATTTTCATTGAAAGCTGGACATTATGTTGAATGTAAACTGCATCATTTGCATTTGTTGCTGAAAATGATATAACATTGAATCAACTGTTTTGTATGTTTGTACTTCACAGTGTAAAAAAGCAATGATGTTGCTTCTGTAAGGAGTGATAAGTTTGCACAATGTACATGATGGTCAGTTTCCATATTTTGATGCAGGATTTCCTTGAAAGGCTGGTGATAATACCATATTTTGATGCAAGATTTCCTTGAAAGGCTGGTGATAATACCATATTTTGATGCAGGGTTTCTTTGACAGGCTGGTGATAGTACCATATTTTGATACAGGATTTCTTTGACAGGCTGGTGATAATACCATATTTTGATGCAGGATTTCTTTGACAGTCTGGTGATAATACCATATTTTGATGCAGGATTTCTTTGATAGTCTGGTGATAATACCATATTTTGATGCAGGATTTCTTTGACAGGCTGGTGATAGATACCATATTTTGATGTAGGGTTTGTTTTAAAGGCTGGTGACATACCAATTTTACAAGTTTACTGAACTAGTAATTTTCTCACATACCAAGGTCTTGAGAAAAATTCTAATTTTAGATTTTATAATATTGCTTTTTCATGTGTGTCTTTCGTGAAGTCTAAAAGTTTCATTCATTCAGTCATTCCTTTATTCCTTCCTTCCTTCTTGTTTATAGTTTCAGTGACTATAATTATTGCAGTTGTTATTTAAATGAAACAAACATTCATTATAAATGAAAAGAATGCTCTCCAAACAAGCCATATTTCTGTAGGTGTTTGCGTTATTTGTCTATCCATTACCTAATCAGATCATCCCATGAACAAAAGTTTTTGATGGCACCATTGTATCTTGAAAAAGAGATTGGTGACATACTATTTTTTCACTGCTTTTTTACTTGGTTACTTTCATACATCTGACATGCAAAGTTTCAAGAAAATTGCAAATGTAGATCAGAACAGTGTGATTTGTTTTTAAGATGGGCAGCTCAGATTAAATTTACAAATTCTATAATGAAGAACTTAGGTCAGGTGAATTAGTCTCTTTTTCCTCTGCAGGCTATGTGGATTCTAACAGTGAAGAAAGTGACTCAGATGTATCTGATGTTGGGGAATTGGACTCAGATTTAGAACAAGAGAAGCAAGTTAACTACCAGCGTCTTGTCGACAAAGAGGATATCAAGACCCTTGCTCACCTTGTCAAGGAAGAAATGCCAGCAGGACAGAAGAGAAAAGCTGCACCAACTGACAGCCTAAAACTTGAATATATTTTTGGGTAAGAAAAATATGGCAGATCTCATAGGACACTAGAGCACTTTTGTAGAAGGCAGGTAACTGGATCTTTATGGTGAATAAGCAGTTACATATTTCTTTCATTATCAAATTAATCATTTTTGCGACCTGCAGTTGCTTGATTTTTCTTTTCCTTTCACTTATTAAATAAAAGAAAGAAGTTTTATGAAAGTCAGAGCATCTGAAATTTGTGGATACAGTTTTTTAGTGAGCTTGTCAAAAGGGAATTCTTTTGGTTTCATGAGATAAGGGAATTCTTTGGTTGCATGAGAAAAGGGAATTCTTTGGTTGCATGAGAAAAGGGAATTTGGTTGCATGTGAAAAGGGAATTCTTTTGGTTTCATGAGAAAAGGGAATTCTTTGGTTGCATGAGAAAAGGGAATTCTTTGGTTGCATGAGAAAAGGGACTTTGTTTGGTTTCATGAGATAAAGGAATTCTTTGGTTGCATGAATAAAGGGAATTTGTTGGTTGCATGAGAAAAGGGAATTTGTTTGGTTTCATGAGATAAGGGAATTCTTTGGTTGCATGAGAAAAGGGAATTTGTTTGGTTTCATGAGATAAGGGAATTCTTTGGTTGCATAAGATAAGTGAATTCTTTGGTTGCGTGTAAAAAGGGAATTTGTTTGGTTGCATGAGATAAGGGAATTCTTTGGTTGCATGAGATAAGGGAATTTGTTTGGTTTCATGCGATAAGTGAATTCTTTGGTTGCATGAGAAAGGGAATTTGTTTGGTTACATGAGATAAGGGAATTCTTTGGTTGCATGAGATAAGGGAATTTGTTTGGTTGGATGAGTTAAGTCAATTTTTTGGCGTGAGCCAAGGGAATTCTATTGTTAACTTGAGAAAAGGTAATACTTTTATTTGCATGAGATAAGGGAATTCTTGTTAGCTTTAGCAGTTGAGATAAGTTTAACAAGTTTAATGCAGAGCAAGCCAAGGGGGCATCTCCTCCCTTGGGGTCCCCTGTCTCCTCCCAACAATTGGTTGAAGTTGCAGAAGAGGAAGAGATCTGGTCTTTTGTTAAAACAGTTAACAAGGACTACTGATGATCTTTGTATCAAGCCTTCAGGCTCCAAGAACACTAAAATTTTCGCCAACTTAGAGTCACTCTCTGTGGCCACTTGTCGACCTGGTCTCTTGGTACTCCCTAATTTAGCTTCAATTAATAAGCTTTCCCAAAAGTTTAATAAAGGCCTGGAATTCATTAGACAGTGTAGGGGTGGTCTGTTACCCTCTCTACATTGAGACCTGTGGTCACTCTTGCTAGTTATAGGGTTCACACCGCTTCTTGGCCCCTTAAGCCTTCCAACTTGGATTCTGAAGTGGCACATGTGGGTATTTCCTTGGGGACCTGGGTTTGCCTTTCTATTAAAACATTGAAAGCTTTTGAATGAAAATTAGCTAAATTGTAATCATAGCCTCACATTCAGACAACTTTTCAGCATCCTCTTTCAACCTACAAAAGGAGGAATCACTATCATCAATTGCCCTTCATCATTTGTTCAAAGCCATGGCCGAAAAATCCTAGCATGCCTTTTCCATGGCCATGACATTATTAGTGGAGCTTCTCCACCTAAGCAGGGATGTTGCTTTGGTATACTTTCAAGGTCTTACAGAAGCACAGTAAGAGCATTTTGCTGGCAGATCCATTTGAGGCATAGACTCTCTTCAGAGGGCTTCTCAAGTTTTGGTCAACATCAGCAACATGCTTCCCTCTCATCCGCTCCTGATCTGAAGAAACAGGTCAAAAAGCAAAATCAGGGTCCATCAATGAAGTTTTTAAAGCCAAATAAGGAACTTTTGGTATTGCTAATTAAATCCCAAATAATCCTAGAAGTACTAACACAAGTCCTAATGAATAAAGTTCTGAATAAACTTCAGTGGTTTTCTAAATAATTTCTAATGCTGAAGGTGTTGCTGTGTCTGTAATGGCCAGGAGTCTCTAATGTACTAATGTACCAGTGGCCTGAATTGTAATGATGTGCCAAGAGACTTTTGTTGAATCACAGTAATATAATCCAAGGTTTCCTTGTTTGAATTCACTCTAATTCCAAGTCAATGTCTCTTTCCAAGAATATTCTAGAGTGCTTTGTATTTCCAGAGAATAATAATTTGAACTAAATAATTTAAGGCCAACTCAAATACAACAAATGTTTGTGCCTTATAACACAAATAAACGATATTCCCAGTCAACAAAATTATAAAGCCCTCTACTTGATCTAGGTCACAATTAGCATTTTCTAAAATAAAACTATTACATAATTAAATTTCAATTCTAGAAGATTCTGTTACTAAAATTATAATAAAGAACATGGTAAACAGTGTCCATGACTCAGATAAAGATAAATATGTTTACTTCTGTTGATAATGATCCTAATATTAAACCCACACTCAAAGAGAAAATACTAGCTATGTTGTTTACAGAATAAATAAAATACCAATGATTCTGGTCAAGTAGACAATGAACTTGATTTTGGACAAGGTCAGCTCAAAAATAATCCATAGCATATAATGAATTAAAAAAAACTAACAAAACAATGCAAATTCATTATACACCACTCCCTCAATAACTCGCGCTCGGATAACTCGCGAACTTGCTTATAACGCGGTGTCCGGCATGGTTCCCGATTTTTTTTGCAAAGAAAATATATTTTAAAATGTGCTGAATGTGAAAAAAATCGTGATAAGAATTGGTAAATTGGTAAATTGAACCTTGATACATAGCTCGTTTTATCATCGAAAATGGTGATTATTGCCCGTAAAGATAGAATCCATATTGTGAAATTTGCAAGTTCTAATAAGATATCACATATTATGTTAGTTTTTCTTGAGAGAAATAGTTGTCAATACATTGTAAATAAACAGTTTGATGAAACAGCAATCAACGAAAAATTCTGGTAAATGCTAACAGGTGGCAACAGAGAATGAAATAAACACCAATTAAATGTTTGCTATGTGAAATTCACATTCTAATCCTTTAATTTCGCTTCAATGTAAACACTATAATCACAACATATTCTCTTCTATGAAAACATGAAAAGAGTCAATTGACCATCACATCGAAACCCATGAGTACTTCTGTGAGAACCTAATTACATGCCGACTTTGTTTTGATCAGCAACTTGGGGAAATGTTTGTTGCATTAAAAAAAAATCAATTAAAAGAGACCTGTGTTGTTTTATCACTTTGAATATGTCTTTTGTGTCAAATCAAGCAAGGGAAGTACAATTAAAAAAAATTCAAAGGCATGCCAATAGGAACATAAGTCCTTGTGGTCATTACTGTTCTCAAAATTTATTTTATTTGACCAATCGAAAATGGTTTCACATTTTTATGTACTTAACATCATTAAAGTATATAATATCAGTAATGTATCCTAATCATTTGTAAATGTGACCACGGAGAGCAAAGGAAGTAAGCAAAAGGTGTACTCAGTGACTGAAAAGCTGTGCATCATAGATATGGTTCATAGTGGCGAAGCGAGATTCAGCGTTTGCAATGAACTAAAAATTGCTGAGTCGACATTTAGAGGTTGGCTTAAGGATGAGCAGAAACTTCGGGATTACTTATATGTTATATGATGTTGATTCAGATGATGGGATCAAACGAAAATGAGTACAGACTGCAAATGATACAGAATTAGATGATGCTGTGTACGTATGGTTCACACAGCAACATGAACAAGGTGTTCCCATCTCTGGAACAATTCTCAAGGCCCAAGCAGAAAAAATGGCAAAAAGTATGGAGAATGAATATCATTTTAGGGCAAGCCATGGATGGCTTTGGAGATTCCAGCACTGTCACTGAATTAAACAAAATTCATTGTCGGGAGAGATATGCTCAGTGAATCAGGAAGCCGCATGTAATTATCCATACCAGCTCAGAGAGATAATCATCCGTGAACAATACACAGAGGCGGCAGCGAAATCAAAGAGTAACACAAAACAAATTAACAGATTTTTTTTCAAAATGTGAAGTGATATTTGTCAAACGTGTCACAAACTGCAAGTATTATCGTGTTCTAATTTACGTTGTTTTAAATTTGTAGACCCATTAAATTCATGTTGGTAATGGTTAACACTTGTGAATTTATCTTTTTTTTCATTTTACTTCTACCGCAATCAAATCTACCTATCGTTCGATCGACATTGTTTTTACGAAATGAGTGTTGATCTTTTGTATAAAAAAAAGTCTACTTTGGATCAAACAGTAAAACTAGAATGTATCTAATTCAATACAAAAATTAGTGATGTAGTACACAATGTGTGAAGTCGAACATGTGTTAAGCGAACAGAATCCATGTGGAATAATGTTTTGATGATCTCCTCAATATACTTAAGTTATCCTGAAATTAATGTTACTCTGTGAGGAAAAAAGTAAACAAAGTACACCGCTATGAAGAGATACTTATTCACAGTTAATCTTAGCACGATTATTGAGTATTCAACACTGTAACATGCCAACCCACCCCACTCTCCTTTTGCCTCTACGTCGATCCCTTTGTTAGTTTTGTTGTTTGTTATAGGTCCCTTGATAACTCGCGCCCTCGCTTATAATGTGGTCAATGTTTTTGGACCCCGTTGTGCGCAAGTTATCGAGGGAGTGGTGTACTTAACACAGGTATGCCTATTATTTCAGTCATTTGACATGTCTACAATTTTATGATTGTTATGTATATCTATATTTTGTGTCACTTTGGTACATGACTGTATAATTTGTGTTTCACTTTTGGCACATAGATTGCATAGGATCTATAAATAGGTGTTGTCAGGTTTCTAATAATAATTTGAAGTTATTTATTGTTGGTGGTTGAGTACTGCAATGTAGATCACATGGGTAGGTATTGTGAAATGTTGGATTAAGTAATAAGGTTTGTCATGTGGGGTTATATTGTGACATAGTTGTAATAGACTCATGGAGATATATATAAAGAGAGACCTGAGCAATTAATTCATTCATCATTTGGATTTATTCCTAATTCCTATTTCATATGTTCTTGGGTTAACATCAGTCTGCAGCTTTTTTTAATGTTGTGCTTAGGTATAATTTGTAAAGAGACAGTTTTTTTGAACTATTCTTTATAGTTACAAAATATTGAACATTGAACAAAATATTCTGGGGTTATTGTGAATTTATTCAAAGAGTTCTGGACAGTGCCGTAGTGATACATGAAGACTGTTGGCACATCAGCATGACATGAAATTCATTCAGGAACACACTGTTCTTTTGGACTTTCGTGGAACCTTTTACTATTATTTTTGGATTTAGTTCATAATACTGTAAGTTCCTCTTAAATCTTCATTTTTTAATTTAGAGAATGAAATTATTTAAGTTTTACAAAACTTGTTCGTTTTACTTCTTTCTGTTACTTAGTTTATGACCATAGATTTGTAACATTGATGTTGTTTATTGACAGATACAGAGGCTATGACTGCCGGAACAATTTGTTCTACACACAGAATGGGGAGATAGTCTACCATGTTGCTGCAGCTGGCATTGTGTACAGCAAAGAAAAAGGGACTCAGAGGTTTTACCTGGAGCACACAGATGACATCCTGTGTCTCTGCATCCACCCTCAGAAAGATTTTGTAGCAACAGGGCAGGTTAGAACAAAAGCAATAAAAGGGAGTTTCAGATTGCATATTGTTATATCAGTAATCAGCTCCCACTGTTGTTTGTTTAAAAAGTGTCAGGATTACTTTGTGGTATCCTCCGTCTGTGCATTTATATTTATAAATGGTTATTTTATTGCTGGAAATATTTACAAAGTTGCTTTAAAACGGATCATCTAATATTTGATGCTTACATTTTATGAATTAAGGGGTGAGTTAGTAATGGATTGTAATATATATATATATATATATATATAATATATATATATATATATACATACATATATATACACACACACACACACACATAAATGAAACATGTTTATTTTTTTGGAAAGGTTAGATTATTGATGTTTTGTTTTGGGTTTAATGCCATTTTTCAGCGCATGACAGGCTATACATAGCGGCCAGTATAACTGGTGGAGGAAGAACCCAAGTAAACCCCAGTAAGAACTAGGACTGGCCTTAGGGCAAGGCAGTAGCCTTGGGTCCCACTCTCCACTTGACAAAAGAATTAGGCATAATAGAGTGGTCCCTGCTGCCAGCATGGTACCTTGAAAGCTGTAAAGCCAGGCCTGGTAAGAACCACCAACCCATGGGAAGTTACTGGCAAGCTTTTTCAATTTTGGATCCCTCTCACAGAGGGTCTGAATGTCAAATGTCGACAGATTTCAATCATTTTGTAACAGTTATAATGTTTTTTTGTTTTTTTTTTTATAAAACTTGATGATTGAACTCATAGCAGTTTTACACATTCAAAATGCAACAGATATTTATTACTACCTCTGCATCATGGTCCTTGGTGGATGGCTGAATGGATAATAGATATTTACTGTTACCCCAGCCTCATGGTAATTGATGGATGGATGAATGGATAATGTAACAGATATTTGTTACTGCCTCAGCTTCATGGACCTTGGTGGATTGCTGAATGGATAATATATCATATTTAACACTACCCTGCTTCATGGTATTTGGTTGGTGGCTGAATGGATTATGTAACATATTCATTACAACCCCTGGATCATGGTCCTTGTGGGCAGGTGAATGTATGATTGATTTGATTGGAATGAATGCAAGTTTGAGCATGTGTGATGCTGTGTAGACAAAGAGAAGCAACTGTTACAGGTTAACTCTCATTCCTACTGACTAGGTGACCATCATCATATCCAGATGTACCAGATTTTAGCTCTACTGGTCATGTATCAGAAGAGCTTATGCAACAGTCTGTTATCCATCATCTGTCCATCTGTTAGCACAAATTTGTTTCCACTACTCCTCTTAAACCACTTTGAGAATGCATTGAAACTTTATACACTCACTGATAGATGGTCCTAAATGAAAATGGTCCTGCTTGGAAATCCGATATGCCCACCACAGCAAACATCTTGAGAATTTTGCTGTGGCTACTCCTCCTGAATGGACAGTTATATCAAAATGGGGTTTTCACAAAATGGCTTCTTGCAGTATCTGGTTGGCCCTAAATTAAAATGGTGGCAGCCATCTTGAAAATCTTATTGCAACTGCTCCTGAATGGATGGTCATATCAGTATGGGGTTTTCACTGAAAGACTTCTTTTGTTGTCTAGTTGGTCTTAGATGAAAATAGTGCTGATCTGACCTCCAATGTATCTGCCGTACTGGCTGTCTTGGAAAGAACATGTTTTTACTTTTTAAAAAAGAGAAAAATTATCAGGTGAGTACATTTTATGTGCAAGACATTTGCTTTTGTTCTAGTAAGGATATATGTGCTTATGTTTGCCTCTAAAATATTGAAGGCCAGTGTCTGCTTCATTTTTTTTTATGTATATACTTATTTGTAAATGAAGGCTTATCATCTGGATTTTACATTACTTTCACACAGATTTAGCTGTAGTACATCATCACTCTAAATTGCTTGTATGGTGACCTGTTTAAGACATAGCAGCATGCAGAATTCATTTAAATAGTTAAATTTAATGTGTACAGGTTGGTCGTGACCCCACTGTACATATATGGGATGCAGATACCATGAAGACAGTGGCCATACTGAAGGGACAACATCAGAGAGGTATATGTGCAGTGGATTTCACAGGTAAGGACAACAACATTATACTCCAGTGTCCACATTCCCATTACAAATATGAACAGTTATGGGTGCTTTAGCACTAACTTCTGTAGTGTGGCCAAATCATTATCAAGCAAATACAGTTCATTCTCCATCACACTTGTTCATTCTTTTGACTTTGGTCTCTAGCTCTTATGTTTTACAGCAATGCATGAAGTAATGAGTTGACATGCAGGCCAAGGTCTTCTTGTTTTAATTAACCTTTTACATTCTCAAATTTTTATCTGCATATAAAGTTCACCATGTAAGGAACACTCGGTTTCAGTCTAGGGGTGTATACAAATATGCTTAATTGTATAGATTGTATAGACTGCTAATTGTCTGTACACGTATTTAAAATCTTTATATCCTGTCTGCAGAAATTAATTTATCAATTAAAATCCAGCTTCCTGTTCTGTAAAGTTTACTAGTCATATTTTGTAGTCATTTTTACTGCTTTTTTTTCTGGGTAATTAATTAGAAAAAAAAGCCTTTAAAAATAGCGAAATTATTCACCATGTGCAATCATAAACTTGCATTGTCTTTTATTGTCATGATGCTTTTACCTGTTAAGACAGTTTTCACAAACATGATAACTGACCTGTCAATGTATTTAATGTAAAATTGTAGGAGATGGAAGGAAGCTGGTGTCTGTAGGATTAGATGATAACCATTGTATTGTGGTCTGGGACTGGAAAAAGGGAGAAAAATTGGCTACAACAAGGTAAAGATCAGTGAAAAGATTTATCTATAGTCAGCATATTAGCAGGGATTTTTATAGGGTGATTGGCAATTTGGTCATAGCAAATGATTTTACGAACAATGTTGTAAGAAGACATTAGCTAAATTTGGAATTTTGCATTATTTTGGCATATTGTCATTAGAGTATCCAGGGAAGGTGGTGTATTATAAATATATTCCAGGGTACTCTGAATACTTGTATGAAAATGAAGAAAAATTCTGAATTGCATCTTTGGGTGCCAAGCATATTTTGCTGGAATAGTCGTTAGGACTTGGTCCCATTATTGGACCTAGAGAACCCCATACAAACTTCATGGTTTTATGTGTTCACAGTCTCTAAAAAAATATTGTCTCTTTATGAAGTATTACATAAAAGATTAAAGTATCACATTTGGAATTTTATAGTTATGTTATTTTTATTTTGATAGAAAAGGTGAACCATGTTATACAGTGTTAGTGTATAAGATGTCTTGAGTTTGTATTTATTTATACTTGGAGCTTGCATACTTGGAGTCTGCATGTTAATTTTCTTCTTGACACTTACAAGAATTAAATGTCTGTTATAGTAATAGGCTGACATACACTCACGTGTCAAAAGTTTGACCAATTCGGCCCCCCCCCTTCTATTTACTTTGATATTGATACTTTTTAAAATTCTCATTGTCTGACATTCATAGGTCTGATTTCTGTATATTATTTTTTTGTAAGAAAAGGAAAGAATTTTAAACAAATGAATGTTTGTTTGATATTGAAAGTTACATTTTGGGTAGGTACTTGAAATTATGGGCCAATAAATATGTTTACAGTCAGTTCCCCATAGATATCATTACTGAAACTTTTATTGAGAGTTAATGTCATTTCTATAATGAACCCAGATTTTACATCTAGTCTTTTCATAGAATTTACCATTAGAATTGCTTGACATTTCAGTACATAGCATAATTAAGTATAACATACTATTCAACTTCCATGGTTTGTTCATAAAATGTTAATTGACCCATAGTTGTATAGAGAGTTGGTAGTTTGGAAGTTGATATATTTAAATATTTTTCTTGTATTTGAAAGTTGATGCATTTTAAATATGTTTGTTGGTATTTTGGAGTTAATATATTTTAAATATTTTTGTTGGTATTTTGGAAGTTGATATATTTTAATTATTTTTCTTGTATTTGAAAGTTGATGCATTTTAAATATTTCGCAGTTGATGAAGTAAGAGAAATGATCGTGCAAAGATTGCTGTATGCAAACATTGAACAGAGTACTTGGGAAAGACTATGAAATCTAGAGCTTACAATTTTAGCTTATGCTCCAACAAACATTGGAAAGAGCACATGGGAAAGACTTCAGACACATGGAGCTTAAAATCTTAGTTTATGCTCCAACAAACATTGGACAAAGGACTCGGGATAGACTTTAGACACATGGAGCTTAAAATCTTAGCTTATGCTCCAACAAACATTGGACAGAGCACTTGGGAAAGACTTTAGACACATGGAACTTAAAATCTTAGCTTACACTCCAACAATCATTGGACAGAGCACATGGGAAAGACCTTGAACTCTGGAGTTCAAAAACCTGGCCTGTGTTCCAACAAAGATAGAGCACTTGGGAAAGACTTTGAACCTTGGAGCTTAAAATCTTGGCTTGTGCTCCATAACAAATTGGAGTAATTGGGGCAGACTTTCAACCATATAGCTTAAAATCTTAGCTTGTGCTTCCCAAAAAATTGCAATACTTAAGGCAGACATCAGATTATATAGCTTAAAATCTTAGCTTGTGCTCCAACAAAAATTGGAGTACTTAGGCCAGACATCAAATTATATAACTTACAATCTTAGCTTGGTTTCCAACAAAAATTGGAGTACTTAGGCCAGACATCAAATTATATAACTTACAATCTTAGCTTGGTTTCCAACAAAAATTGGAGTACTTAGGCCAGACATCAAATTATATAACTTACAATCTTAGCTTGGTTTCCAACAAAAATTGGACAGAGCATTTAGAAAAGACTTTGAACCCTAGATTTTAGATTCTTGGCTGGTGCTTTGAAAAAAATTGAACTGATCACTTAAGAAAGACTTCAAATAATGGAATTTAAAATCTTAGATAGTGCTATAAAAAAATTGAACTGAGCACTTTGATGACTAGAATTTGAAATCTTGGATGGTGCTCTGAAAATAATGCTCACATAGCAAACTATGTAAGATTCCTGTAATATAGTTTTTATGTTTATTTCCAATCAGGGGTCATAAGGACAAGATATTTGTTGTGAAATGGAATCCTTTAGACACAAACAGATTGGTGACAGTTGGGGTAAAGCACATCAAGTTCTGGACCCAAACTGGTATGATCTGTCTAATTACAATCTCAAAATATCTTTTAAATTGTCATTTTTAGTAAGTTATAGTAAATGAAGAGTTTGTTTTGAATTATTTTTACTATATAATGTCTTTATAAAAAAATATGCAAGAATTAACACACATAATGCTTTCTGTTATTGTTTATTGTCTAATATTTATATATATACCAATATTTATATAGATACCAATTTGTAATGTGTTTAGAGCTTAATGTTTAGATACATTTCTGTGTGATAACTTTGTAATATGCTTAATGCCTAATATTTAGATACATTTCCATGTGATAACTTTAAATGAAACTTTTAAAAATTTATTTGGTGGAGTAGAGTGATCTTCCAGTTTAAAAGCACTAAACATTTTGATTTTTTAGGTGGTGGCTTTACTTCAAGTCGTGGGACATTTGGAAATGTGGCAAAGTTATGTGATATGTTGTGCCTGGCCTTTGGAAGAACTGCAGAAATTTGCTTCTCTGGTGGCAGTGATGGCAATGTTTTCATCTGGGAGGGTACAAATCTTGTAAAAATTGTCAAGGCCCATGAGGGACCTCTCTTTGCCATGCACTCATTGGATAAGGTTTGTTCATATAATCCATTGTACAGTATGTTTTGAGGGTCTTACAAATTTCACCCATACTGTTTTCCTAAAATTCAGATTTTTAAAATAGGGTTTACATTTTGTATCTATGATGTTGAAAATTTCACTTTGCATTAAGCAGTCAATTATCAAAAGATAACGATAAGGCATATATATTTCTTGAACTCTCCTGACAACACCTATCCTTCATGCAAAGTCTGAGGATTACCTCAAATTTTATGAATTTTTCAACTCATAGTTTAAGTATAAAAGGACTCCCTGGTGTTTAGTTCATAAAATTGAGTGATATATATCCCTTTCTTGTCTATATCTCCAACATAAAATTGAGTGGTATAATATACTCATTCCTGTCTCTATCTCCACATAAAATGGAGAGGTATATATACTCATTCCTGTCTCTATCTACAACATAAAACTGAATGGTATATATACTCATTCCTGTCTCTATCTACAACATAAAACTGAATGGTATATATACTCATTCCTGTCTCTATCTACAACATAAAACTGAATGGTATATATACTCATTCCTGTCTCTATCTACAACATAAAACTGAATGGTATATATACTCATTCCTGTCTCTATCTACAACATAAAACTGAATGGTATATATACTCATTCCTGTCTCTATCTACAACATAAAACTGAATGGTATATATACTCATTCCTGTCTCTATCTACAACATAAAACTGAATGGTATATATACTCATTCCTGTCTTTAATCTACAACATAAATTGTGAGGCATATATACTTATATTGTCACTATCTCCAAATTAAAATTGATAATTATATATACTTATTCCTGTCACTGTCTCCAACATAAAACTGAGATACATATATACTCAGTGCTGTCTGTACCGCCCATATAAAATTTAAAGTTATTTATCCTTGTTCCTGTCTCAATCTCCAGCATAACTCTCAACATTATCAATAGTATTGAGGACAAGATAAAATCTTTAAAGGTACATTTTGAAAATTATCAGCAGAACACTTGAAAATTGTACACTTATTACAATAAAGTTTAATTTCCTGCCTCAGCACCTTAAATGCATTCACATCAGTGAGTAGATGTGTTTCATAAATATTTGAGATTTGTTAGTCTAATACACTGCAACATAGGTAAGACATTTATAAATTGACACTTGATAAACATGCAACGAGAGTTCAGCATCTGTTCTGCTGTTTTAACTTGATCATGTGTTTTGCTATGGCTCATCATCACATCATTTTTATTAATCTTTGTTTTTTTTTGTTGAATTTGTACTGGGACTGGCATACATTTCTTTGTTGTGATTCATGAATGTTTCAAGACAAAAGAAGAAGACATATAAGATAGATAGTTTTCCTAGCATGATAGTCAGGCTTTTCTTGGAACATTTTAGAGATAATCTCCTGTTAAACCCTTTTTGCTTTCAGGGGTTTGTGACAGGAGGAAAAGATGGTGTAGTGGGGCTGTGGGATGACCAATTTGAACGATGTCTGAAAACGTATGCCATCAAGCAAGCTTCAATTACACCAGAGTCCCATGGAATACTGGTAGAGGAATCACCAGCAGTCCGAGCCATTGTCCTAGGACATGGGAAGATACTTGTAGGAACCAAGAATGGAGAGATTCTGGAGATCGACAAGACTGGACCAATGACGATCATTATTCAGGTTAGCTGGCAGAACTGTAGTCAACTGACATATCCATGTTATTCCAAGGCTGTTACATAATTCTTACATAATTTTTCATTAGATATCTTATTTATGAAATATATGGAATTCTTTAGAAGGCCAAAAGGCATTTATAGCTACTACAGTATGGTATTGAATCAGCTTCATAGATCTTTTTTGTCTCAGGAGCATAAATTTGAGATTTAATTTTCTCCTGCAATAGAAACTCATTTTTTTGACTATTGTTGGCTCAAAAACTTTGGACAGCCAGAACTGTTGCTTTAATTCCAGCAGAATGTATATAATTACATTAAACTCAGTCTGCCACTCACTTGAACTAATTCTTATTATTCCATGGAAGTTTGGAATATCAGTGTTTTTCCTTGATTATAAAGACTTTGCAGTTCTTGGTGACATCACAATGTGGCCTGCAAGATGTGTTATGTAACTATGTGTGATGCATTGTTTGTCATATTTTATATTCTTCATCTCAGTATATGTTTAAATGTTTGAAATATATACCTTAGGATTTGGTTATGTTTCCAGTAAAATGAAGTAATTTTCTGTTCTTCTGGACATTTAAATCTTTTTCTCAGTGCCATATCTTCACTATTTTGTCATAAGCATTGAAACTGGAGTTTGCTGAAAAATTATGTTCCTCAGGGTCACATGGAGGGGGAGCTTTGGGGGCTGACAGTACATCCTACCAGTTCCATCTGTGCGACAGTCAGTGATGACAAGACTGTTAGAATTTGGGATCTCAATGAGAAATACAAGATGATCAAATCCAAGACCCTCAAGCAAGCAGGACGGTGTATATGTTTTTCTCCTGATGGAAAAAATTTGGCTGTTGGACTAAAAGATGGTATAACATTCTATGCAGAAAATTGGAATGAAACAGTTACACAAACCAGTATCCGTATAAAGAATGAGTTTGACTAGTATCTTACCTTATACCCCTTTCTAGTTCTTGTACAGTTATCATTTTAAAGCTCATATTCTCAAAACACATTAAACAATGCACTCAAGTACAAGCTAAAAAATACCCAAACTTGACAGTCTATAATTAGAATCGAGCTTGAGCCATTGAACTTTCAGATTCTTCTAAACCATAACAAGACTTCCAAATTTCCATACACCATCAGGATTAGATGTGATTTATGGGTTTTGACCTTGAATTTCTTGTTCAAAATGATTTGAAATGAAGTCAGATCTATTAAGAGTATTTAACATATAATTTCACTGCAGATAGTTTTGTAACATTGGTAATTAATCAAAATAAAATGATAGATCATACATATTTTAGGGATCCATGTAAGTATATGGAGTTAAGCAAACTAATTTCATTTTTCATCTCAATTTTGTCAGTACATAGTCAATTGTTATCATGCTGATGACATACCAGTGTTGTACTTTTCATCTTAAAAATTAATGCTCCCCAGTAAGGTAGATATTGGTTTAATAACCCAAATGATTGTATGTTTAATGTGGATCATGATATTACAGCTGTTGATATCATTCAGATATATATGCATGCATTCGAAGACATTGATTGCAGATATTTACAGGACTTCATGTTGATATATTCATTGATATATTGAAATCCACTGGAAGGTATTATTTTTGTCTTTTGTTACTTCCAGGTAGTTTTATTGTTTTAAATGCTGAAAGTATGGATGAGCTAGCATCATATCATCATAGAAAGGAAGAAATAAGTGACATCCGGTTTTCACCAGGTAAATTCTTTCAAGTAAAATAACTAAATGCTGACCTGTTAAATTCCCCAATCAATCACATTAACATTATGAATATAAGCCTGCTACCTCCCTAATCCAGCCTTACTAAAAGATGAAAATTTACCTTTTCTGTCTATATCATTGTTACAAAGGGCAGTAGCTCTTACCATTATTTCCCCTTGCCACCACTACATGTTGCCAGTTTTCAAGCTTTGCTTATGTACATAATATCATACGGAATTAGCCTCCCAATAGGTCCAAGCCTTTGTATGTGAAATTTGAGCCATCCATTCAAACTTTGGACTTGTTTGGTTTAATATTGAGTCGTAAACAGGTGGGATATGTAATTTTTTCAAATATGGCAGGTATTTTGTGAAATTTATCACTTGTTTGGATTTGGTCATTTTAAACAACATGGTGCAACATGCATTCATTGATGTATGCTGACTTTCTAGTGTTTGTGCATGCTGTCTTTAGTTCACACACTCTGTTAGGTGTTATTTAGTGACTTATATAATGAATTATTAACACACTGAAAGGGTGATTTATCTATTGTTTCAATTATTTTATTGTTCAGAAAGATGTAGTCTAAATGTAAGAAATGCAAAGGAAGGGAAGACCATGAACTGCAAGACATTGACGATAACTTTAACAGAGTTCATACAGATCTGGACAGCTGAAATTCAATGACTTTTCAATCAGTTTTCAATGACCAGTTTCCAGTTTTCAATGACTACTCACGATATCAAATGTTCTGCTTCAGTTAATAATTTAAATACAAGAAACAAATATAAAAACAATACAGAAGTAAATAATATGTAATATGAAAGGGAAATGATATTTAAACAGAAAGTCATTGTAACCCAGATGTTAACCATTGCCCTTTTGCTTCTATAGTTTCTTCTTCAGTGCTTTCACTTCAAAGATGCTGCCAAGATTTTATCTAATGGGGTGGAGGTACCCACTTGTTACGAAAATAAGGGACAAGTAGTAAAAAAAGGAGGGAGAGGACCAAATGGTCAGAGTTCACTATATACCGAACACTTCAATATCCATCTGTCTTTCTTACAGCAACATTCTGTTAAGAGTCCTATTTAAATCAAAATCTTTAAAATATGTTGCACCTAGTTGTATACGTATTAATCTGCTGATTTTTCTGAGCTTAATTTGTTCCTCACAAGTGTATGAATAGTGCTGAGATGCCCCTGCTGATGGGACATATAAATAACTAGCTTAGCAAGCTGGAACAAGTTTGGAAGCTGTTCATTATGTTTATTATGTACATTTATGTTCTGGATGAAAGGGAATTAATGGGCAAAAATTACTGCCCTTTGTCTGTATGATATAGACAGAAAAGATGAATTTTCGTCTGTTGGAAGGGCTGGATTTAGGAGTTAGCAGTCTTGCATTCCTCATATTATTGTGATCAGGTTAGTATTCTCAGAGAATGTATACAAGTGCCTCAAAGATCCAGATCTCCCAAATGTGTTTTTAGCAACTAAAGTGCTAATGGATGAAATATTTTTTAATAGGTAATGAAATGTCCTGAAGAGTCATTATTAATGTACATGTTTACATTTTCTGTGATTCAAAGTTTCTATTTTTGTTGGTTTACTTGAGAGAAATATACTTCCAGTGTTTTAGAGCTGTAGTCCATAACTTAGCTGATATAGGTATGAAAGTGTATCACCAAACATCTATTTTATGTTAAAACCACTACACTTTTAGAAAGTGTAGAAGTCAAAGACAGTTGTTTACATATGTGAGATTTGCATATTTTATGCACATTATATGTATTTCTTTGTGAACACCAGATTTAAGTGTTCAGTTATTGCTTAATGGTTAATCTAAACACAGAAAAATACAGACTGTGGATGCTATTAAACTTTGTTGTTGGATGGACCCTGATTCAGCAGACTGAATGTTCTTTTAACTTCAGACCCTGGGAAATACCTGGCAGTGGCTTCCCATGACAACTTTGTGGACCTCTATAGTGTATTGGGAAAAAAGAGGGTGGGAACATGTAAAGGTGCTTCTAGTTACATCACCCATATTGACTGGGACTCTCAAGGTATGTGTTTCAACTAGGCAGGCTTTTTTTATTTCTGTTTACTATAGTGTACCTTGTATTTTTCTTATTCCTCTATAGGTACTTTTTTCTTTATGTTCAATACATCTCTTTTCCATAACTGTTTAAAATACAAAGACTCCACTGCCTATAATTCTTGTTCTTTGTATTGTTTGCCTCATTTATTTCTGATTTCTTACATCAAATCATTGTCCCTGTTATGCATTCAAAATTTAACGTAGTTCACCTAAAAAAAATGTTGATAGATGTTTTTTCAATATCTCCATGTAGCAAACTGCATTCAGAATGTCTTTCTACATTATTATATACTTTTTATATTGATTCAGATTCCATTTCTCTTTCTTTCTGTGTCTCTTTGTCTCTACCTTTCTTCTAAAATATCTTTACACAACTTGGTATGCATTCCATATTATACTGAAAAACGAATATATTTCATATTTAAATCATTGATTAAATAGGCTTGATTCAGAATTTCTGAAGTTATGGGTATTTACTTTATATTTGTTACATACATTTTCATCCTTCTGTGGTCAAGATGTAATTCACTGTTATCAGTAACTATATATAATTAAGGGAAAGTGATAATGGTGAACACTGGTGCCAAGGAGCAGTTGTTCTTCGAGGCTCCTAGGGGCAATAGAATTACTCTACGTAACCAGGAAATAGAAAAACACCCCTGGGCAACGTGGACAGCAGTTCTGGGACATACATGCGAGGGTCTCTGGCCACCAAAATGTGATATCACTGACATTAATGCCGCATGCTGCACCAAAGATAAATCAATTATTGCCACTGCTGATGACTTTGGTTTTGTTAAACTGTTTAATTATCCAGCAAAGGTATGTAGCAACCATGTTAATTAACTTTAATTAAAGTCTTCTATTTTCCTTTTGAGGACATATTTTGTTTTTATATCATTAGGTAGAAATTAAATTATTCATATACATTTGCAGACATGACTGTTTAATATGCTTATCACATGATAATAAGTAGCTTGGATAATATAAGAAAAGAGAGCAGTCAACTGTTAATTTAGATCAGCTGATCAGCTTGTTATAATATGATAGTTGGGGTCCATAATATGATAGTTGTGGTTCATATTGGGGTCCATAATATGATAGTTGGGGTTCATATTTGGGGTCCATAATATGATAGTTGGAGTCCTTAATATAGTTAGGGTCCTTAATGACATCATGAAATAAGCAAGATCATTTTTATGATGTGATAATATCCAGAGTTAAAAATGTTATGTAAATAAGTTTGTAATGCATTTCAAACAAGATTTTTTTTGTGAAAAGGATCTGAGTGGAAAAGACATTATGCATGTTTGACCAACAGCATACGTAAGATTTGTACATAAAAAATTAATATATTTGTTAGTAATAAAGAGGGGTACAAACTGACATCGCACATGAACTGATAGTAAGAACCATGATAGGTTAAAATTAATGGTAGATCAAAGTTAGTAAGATGTAATGTTAATTGAATACAAAGTGTACCAGATTTAAAGAATCTAGGCATGGTTATATCCCTCACTGAACAAGAGTTAGCATCATGGCAATTTGACATTCATGTTATAATTTTCTGAATAGCAATAAATAGCAGCTGAAACAGCACAGTACTTTAAGAGAAAAATACATAGCTATATTATTTTGACTTTAGGTATATTTTTAATATAGATTTAAGACATTTTTACCACAAACTATTAATATTTGCTGTCAGCAGGAATAATGTATGGTGTAATGATTAAACTTAACTGTTGACAATGACTGATCAGTTTTTGCTTCAGATAGACACCATGCCAGCTAAGCTAAAGTTGGAACAAGACATCAGTCTATGCCTAGCTGACATGGATGCCTATATATATCACTTATATACATATATATATATAACCTGTTAGATTACACCACATCTTGGCTTGATATAAGATCATTCATTAAAGATAATTAAGTCTGCATTGTTACATTAACTGAATTCATCCGGAATCTTTTTTATTGCTCTCCCAATGTTGGTAAAGACAATTCAAGATGATTTTCCTTTGCATATATTGGGCCATGTTTTGTTCCAATACTGCTGATTTTAGCAGATCAGTAACAATTTACAATTGCTGTGTACTTATGGAGACTTGTAATTTATTAAGTTGTTCATATTTAACAGCCATCTTTTTTTATTGAGAGCGAGAGAGAGATGAAAAATCATTCCCATATCTTCCACTTAATCCATTTTAGCTGCAAAGCAATATACCAAATACATCTAAATACTGTTGAAAGAAATTGGTTTTCATGTTTTGTTTTTTGTCTCAACAGCCACACATTCCAATAGTCACAAACAGGAAACTGCATTGAAATAATTAAACATCTTAAATCTGTAATACGATTAGGTTATTGATGCATCATTTCCATATGACTGATTAGTTTTTTCTGTCATGATAAAAGTGTTTTTGTATTTTTCCTTACAAGAATGAACAAATAATAGGACACATATGGATACAACCTTGCAGAATGCCTTAAATTTGTTACAAATTTAATATTTGAAAATCTTATTATTCATTTCAACAATAAGCTGAGGTCATATCAGTTAGGAACAATTACCAAACTTCTGTTGCTAATGATGGGACCATAATTTGAGGTATAAAGTACAATGCATCAAGTCAGATGGCTTCATGTTAGAAATGCACCTTTCCCACGCTTAAATTGACATCATCTTCTGCTGCTAAATTTTAGTGTCTACAATGGTCACTGTCTCAAATTCTTCAGAACATCCACGCAAGCCAATTCTTTATTAGGGAGAGACCACTTAAGTTTCCAAAGAGTTATATTGTTTACCAAATTTATTTGGTGATGAATGAAGGCATAAAAAAAATACAAGAAACAACAATAAATTAAAAGACCTGTCCCATACAGTATAAATGCATCTAAAATTGAACTAAAGTTATTAGCTGTATATATGTATATTCAGCTTCATGGCTGGGTTATTACTTATGTATATTCAGCTTCATGGCTGGGTTATTACTTATGTATATTCAGCTCATGGCTGGGTTATTACTTATGTATATTCAGCTTCATGGCTGGGTTATTACTTTTGTCATTGGGAATTTAAATGTACATACCTCAGAGGATTACTTCTCATGTTTAAACATTAGGACAACTTAGCACTGTTCAAGAGAAGATCAACAAAGTTTGATCAAGTCAGTGCATAAGTTTGTTCAGATTTCTTTGAATAAAGTAAAAGTGTAAACTAATGTAAACTGATTGCAAAAGGTGTCAATCAGCCTTTTGTAAATGAGAAAAATACAGTAGTATTAATTTTTGTGGCATGGCAGCTATGGTAATATTATCCAAAATTTGATTTGGCATTATATCTATTACATAATCTTCTTCATATGAACTAGGAAATGTGTATGATTATTATGATAACAATGTACATAAATTAGCACCTCTCTCTCTCTGTGTCTCTGTCTCTGTCTCTGTCTCTCTCTCTGTCTCTCTCTCTACATTAACCTCTCAAAAGCATGCTTGCTGGGGTCATACAGCAAACTATGCCTATTTGATAGAGACCATGTTCACTCCACAGTGGTCATCCTCGAAAACTCCATTTCTCTGTGAGCCACCATTGCAACTCTGTGAGGACATGTGGAGAGATGGTGAATGTTTTTTTTTCTTAATCCTCTGCACTCTCTCTCCACCCCTACTGCGATGCGTGGAGTTCCAAAACTACACATGAGCTGAACTTTACATATATTAAACCACCAATCACTATACTGTATACATGCATTTTGCATCACCATTCTTACTGTCCGTATTCATGTATTACACTACCAGTCACAATGATTATATATCTGTATTACACCATCACACTCGCTGACTCTATGTGTTACACCACCAGCCATGCTGATCGTATAAATCTATTACACCACCAGCCATGCTGATTGTATAAATCTATCACACCACCAACCATGACTGTATTCCACCACCAGTCGCATGGATACATCATGCACATACTGATACAAGATGGTAATATTAATGGGGTGATATTGGATAGGATATAGGTATAATATTATTTTCTTGTTAACTATGATAGGATCAGGTGAGCTCAGTATTGTTATCACTTGATTGAGATTCAGTTGTTTTTTTGTTTTCATTCTTCAGGGAAAATTTGCTAAGTACAAGAAGTATGTTGGTCACAGCGCCCATGTAACAAATGTGCGGTGGCTGGCAGATGACAGAAAGTTGGTGTCAACTGGTGGGGCTGACACAGCCATTATGGTCTGGTCTCGAGTTTCCCCTAACAAGGCCACTGCTTGTGGTGGGGACAGTGAGGAGTCCGACATCGAGTCTGAGGAGGAAGGTGGTGGGTAGCAAGTAGAGCATAATTGGAGGCTCAAAAGACTGCCCAAACATACAAATTAGGATCAGGAAACTATAAAAAAATAAGCAAAATCTGTCCATATTGAACACAAGACAATAAAATCAGTTCTTCATAAAAAGAATTTAATAAGAGTGGCATAAACACAGACATATAAATATTTTGACTGGTGCTTACACTTATTTTAATAAGAATCTGCTGAATGAAGAGACCAATTGAAAAGAGTTACACTGGAATAAAATAACTGAAGTCGCAGGATTTTTATGGGTATCAGTCTTCATGATTCTAAATTTTTATCTTCATCACTTATTTGTGTACTTATAAATCTGAAGGATTTAAGAGATTGCATGATTGTTACAACAACAACAGCAATATATATACCTGCAAAGCCAATTCACTGTTTAGTTTTTGTTTTCTTCAAAACATTCATGTATCTTCATGGTGTAAAATTATTGTCTAGTATGTTTATGCTTATTTCCAAAGAAATTCATAAATGCCATGAAATATTTTGTTCAGTGCAAGAATAGCTCAAGTCTCAAAGCAGGCATCACAAGAACTATCTTTCCAACTTGCCTTACTGCCTGAGGCATTATTCAGGCTGAATCTGTCTCAGCTGCAATGGAGAGATGATCCACAGCAAAAAGACAGGAGGCTAGACTCAGCCCAACAGTAACAGTTGAGTTCAGTCAAATTTCAGGAAGGAAGGTTTCTCCTTCCCTAAGACTCGCAACAACCATTGATGAATTTCCACTCCAACTATAGTCTGTTGGTTTTAACCTGACTACATTTTTTTTAGCTTTTTGGTATCAGCCTGTGTCTGCAAAATGAATGGGTGATCCAAGTTGTGTCTGTGGGACTTTGGATTTTTGTTTATAGCCCATTTATGACATGTCTGATCTGGAGAAGGCAGAAATTTTTGCAGAAGGAGATTTGGGCATTTCTCTTCAGTCAGGTGGTGAAGAGAGTTCACAAGCTGAACTCTTTAGGGTTTTACTCTTGGCTTTTTCTAGTGCCCAAATTAAATGGAAAACTTGGAGTACTTATGGACCTCAGCTGGATTAACAAGTTCATAGCTGTGCCCATAGGCATTCACAATGATCATTGGCTATGTTGTCACTTTCTTCAGGTTGACCTCAGCAGCAGTGACTGCAGCATACCTGAACAGCATCCTCAAAAAAACCCCAAAACATGGCAACTTCATCTTTGGTGAAGGGCAGAAAGAATCTTCTTCCCTTTTGAGTCATTTAAGGTTTCTAGTGAACTGAACCAAGTCAGATCTCAACCTATCCCAGCATTGTGTCACATTGGTATGAAAGTTGTTTTTTTCGTAACATTTTCAGCCATGTTTGCCTCCCTCACATACATGTGGTGCAGATTATTGAGCTCTTGGAGTCGATTTGTAACAAAGAGTGGATTTCAGCAAGACAGTTTCTGCATCTAAGTTTACTCATGTGGCAGCAGATTTGTCCCTTGACTACTGTCTTTTCATGTCCCCATTGCAAATGGTCCTTCTGACCCACTGATGGCACTCTTCCAGTTGTTTCAATCAGTGAGTTATGATTTTGTCCAAGATAGTATTATTCCTGCATCAGTGTGTGGCAAACAATGGCTCACAACAGGAATTGTTTTGGAAAAGCCCCTTCTGAAAGTTATGATTTGCATAGACTCCAGTTGGTGTGGTAGATGAACTCACCTATTGCCTTTGTTCACTATGGTCAGGGCAAATGATGACCAGAGGAATTTTCTCCTCATACCAGTCTTTTGGAAATAAAGGCTGTAGTAAATATATTTTATTTCTGGATGGATAAGCTTTACAGAAAGATAGTTCCCTTCATGTCAGCTTTTCAGATGACTTGGTGGTGGAGTTCTGCCTCCTCTGATGGGACATAATCACTTGAACTCTGCTTTCTGATTTGAAAATTTCTGCGTCAGTTCTCCCAGCTAAAGATCATGGTCCAGATCAGACATATATCAAATAGGCTCAGTGTCCATACCGACTCACTGTTGAGAAGACTCTGGACTCTTCATACTGAGTGATCCATCCTTCTGTCAGTCTTTTAACAAATTAGTGCTCTTTTTAGGGGTGTCCAGTAACAGATCTTTTTGCAAAAAAAGGTGGAATCGCAAACTGCCCACTTTCGTTTCTCCAGAGTATGAAATGTGGATCCATTGTCAGTCAGTTAAGAAGGGTCTTGAGACTACACATACTCCAGTGTTACAGTACTGACGAATGCAATGCACATTGCTTCAGTTAGACCATATCGGATAGGACAACTCCTGGGTTAATAATCTGCTTGTCTAGCAAAAGTCATCCTCTGAAAAATCTTGGTAAGGCCCAGCCTGCTCAGACAATCATGGTCACAGGTGTTTAACCCCAGCCCAGAAATGCATCTTCTTTATGCCTGGCTCTTGTTAGGATGGCTTTGAGTACAAATGAATTTAAATCTTCCATCTTGAAGAGACTTTCATGAGGAAAAAGGCTCACCACTTTGAATGCTTATGAGAGAAGTGGCAGGCTTTCCGAGACTGATGTAAGGTCAGCAGCATCCTCGCATTAAGTATTTCTGTCCTGCAGATGGCTAACATTTTTCTCTGGCATTTTATGGAGAAAAAGTTCAGCCCCAATTGCTATCAAATACTATTGTTCCACAATCTTGGACAATTTCAGGCATCATGGAAGAGTGGATATTCGTAACAACAGGGATCTATCAGACCTGCAAGCAAATTTTGACTTGCACAGGCTAATATCTCTCGCCCTATTTCCTAAATGGAATGTGTCAGGCTTTGATGTTGTTCAACTCAGGTTCTATCAAGCCATCAGCCAGAACCTTACTGAAGCTGCTATAATTCAAATGTTTTCTGAAAGTTCTAGCTTAGGCATTCAGAGTAAGCTTTATGCCCATTCAGTGGACCCAAACTATATCCCATTCAGATTGGATGGTTCTTTGGTCCTAATGATGCAACCAGGCATCTTAGCTCAGAATAGGTTGCCATCAGCTAGCAAGAAGTGGTTGTCCATTCAGTCAGTGACTGACACATTGAGTGAGGTAGTTATGCAGTACCTGGTCTGTGCTGTTTAGTAATATTTGAAGAGCACAGTGAGTGCATCGGGTCATATTAAGTCTCATTTTACAAGTGAAGACAAGGAAAGATGGTATAACCTTACAAGGCCCAGCATCAGTGGGTATTATGCTCTGCGTACTCCGAGATCTCAGATACGCATCATGAAGATTACAACTCCTGAGATTAGAACAGTCTCTGCAAGCTTTGGATTCAAATGTAAGGCATAATAGAAGCAGTTTGTTGGTATACACAATCAACCTTCTCAAGCTTTTATCTCTGTGATCTAATTCCACAGAGAGAAGAATTGAATCTGGTTGGTCCAGTGACTGCAGCCCAAATGACCACCAAACCAAGGTTAGCACAGCCTCCTCATGGGTTTCATGTTGTTTGCTGGATTCAACTGGAAATTTTCACTTGATAAGGAAAATTCATTCTTTTCTTTTCTGGGTATCATCATGGATTATGTGACCATTGGTTGTTCTGTCCTTTTATTATGATAGTGGTTTGTCCTTCATATAGGGAAGCCAGAAATATTTCCCATGAAGGGTATCTGTGATGGAGGTTAGATGCTAATGCATTTCCTCCAATTACCTATTCTCTTAATGTTAATGTAATTAGGCAATGTATTTCATGGAAAATGTAAATGTTTTAGTAAATTATGTTTCTTAAAGTATACTACCCAAAAAAATTATTATTAAACACTCCCACAACTCCATGCAAATGTTAGCATTCTTAGTGTATCACTCACCTTAAAATGGTAAACAGCTGTTTGACAGTTAGCAACCTAGTAATGGTAAGGGGAAGTTATGAGTAAGATTTTCTTTTCTCTGTTGATATGTTATATAAATGGAAAGGAAGCATTTTTGTGTTTACAGGATTGCTGCATTTGAGAAGTAGTGGAGTTTATTTTGTAACATTAATGTGATTGGGTAAACCTTCTCAGAGAAACAAAATTTTAAAAAAAATATTTTTTCACCAGAAGAATCATTGTTTATTGAGTTTTTAAATTTATTGTTTGTAAAAGCTATAAAATCCAATAAAATTGGTACCCCTTAAAAAATTGTCATTTATAGGTCAATGTATTCTTGTCATTTCTTCTGATCATCAGGCAATACCTTTACAAATTTTCTGGAATGGTACTTATCAGATCTAGTGAATGTTATAAAGTTTTGTATGAATTTTGTCTCCCATAGATGTAATAATCTTGTTTGGAAAAGTTATTGCCATCTGCTCATCATTCTGACTTTGGTTTCTGCAAGATGACTTCTCCAAAATTTGTTGGATTTGAAACAGATTTTAGATATGAAAGAATTCTGTTTTTAGTGGAAGCCAGTTTTGTTTTTCTGTGCTGTATAGACCATTTTGAGACTGGAGCAAATCTGAGGTGATAATTGGGTTCTTTGTGTAGGTATATAGTACATAAGTACCATCATAAATTACTGGTTGCTTATGAGTAAAACCTAGAACTGTGTTGAATAAATTTGCAAAGAAAAATGTAACAGACTTTTTGATTGGTTGAAGCACTTGGTATGGTCTAAAATGAATCAACCTTGATAATAGCTGTTTTTCTGTTTAATATACTTGTTTTATTAGATTTCAATTAAATGGCAAGTAGAAATGATTCTTGCTGTATTTAATGTCTCGTAACACTATTTTGCAAAAATGGCTTTCAGGAGTATATTATGACTAAATTGCAGATTGATTAAGACAGAATATTCCACAAGACGGACAATCTTTAACATCAAGAAATAGAAAAAAATCATTTAAAAGTAAGCTTACATGGAATTGGTTGCAGTTACCTGGGAAAACTCAAACATGCTACAGTGGTGTTTCAGTCAGTACATTAAAAAATTGAATATTTCGTCTGAGGCCTTCATGACAACCTTGCCCATGGACGCTGAACTGGGTCATAGATAGCACCAAGACCACAAGCTTATTTCCACTTTTTCTTCCATCTTGTCTTTCATGTTTGCATTTGGCATTAGATTGATGAGACCTGGGTGAGTTTGATTCCCAGTGTCCCTGAAGTTATGGCCCCTTAATTGCCTGTCATGATGATGTTTTCAGCATAACTTTGTTAAGCTTTCTACAGCATAACTTTACAAAAGAGTATTGCATTTTAGTAAAAGTTATCTTGGTGCATCAGAACTTCAATCCATTGCATTGGATTTTATCAGAAATGTAGAAAAAGGAAGAACGTAACAGAAATACTGTTGTTGTTGTTGTAGGGTTTAATGCCATTTTCAGCACAAGATAGGCTATACATGGCGGCAAGTATGAATGGTAGAGGAAGAACCCTGGAAAATCCTGGAAGAACCACTGACCCATGAGAAGCTACTGGCAAGCTTTCTCACGTACCAACATTAGCCGAGCCTGAGACTCAAACCCACAGAGAAAGAGGTGAGATGGCAATTATCCGGAATGGTGAGTGCTTTAGACCACTCGGCCACTCGAGGCCCCACAGAAATGCTGTATATAAAGAAATCAATTAATGTAGTGATACTTTTAAGAATCAAACACAAGAGGTCACATGCATGCATTTGTGAGTTTGGGGAACCGTGGTAAAATGCAGTAGTTTTGGGTCCATAACTGCTGTCTGCATTATGTACTGAACAGTGGTAATGCATATATAAATGTTGGGTTCGGAAGGAGGGGAGATTACGTAAAATTCAGGTCATGTGACTTTAATAATTTTGAAACTCAATAATTTATTTAAAATTGGGATTAAGATGACCCCATGTATAATGAAATCATTGCTGTGTAAAAACAATAATTATGATGTGTAAGCTACAGGTTTCTGAAACTTTGCTAAATTATTTTTAGCTGTTTGTCATCTAAGCTCATATGAGTAGTATCAGGAAATAATGGATATATAAGACAAAATACTGGGAGTCATTGCACAAATGTGTTGTCTAAATTTGTTTTATAATAAAAGGGCATTATAATGGATTCCCTGTCTAGTTTCTAATTCAAAATCATCTTTGGAACTGAACGTGAAAATAAATTTAACTTTTTTTCCATTCATAATTTAAAATTAACTTCTACATATTGTAATGGAAATGAATACAGCCTAATAAATTATACAGTCATCAACAAAAAAGTAAATAGCATTTAACTTTGATATTTGGCACTCAGTTTCAGACCAGTAGCATGCATGAATTATTTGAGACTAAGAATTTCTATTTATGTGGTATTATTGTAGGTTATTTTTAAAAGTGGCTGGAGTGTTTTTGCTGTATTCTTCATTTTTCAGTCGTTTGTACAAACCAAACATCATTGAAAAGTTTTATAAGAAGTTAAATATTATAAATTAGCCTAGGTAAATAATATGAATGGACCAAAGTGTGATGTTAAAACTCAAAAAAATATCAAAAGATGGAGGGGCACAGCTTTTGGTTCTGTGAAAATAAATTGCTGTACAGGTACAGTGCAAAATTATGCTTCATGTAGTGGAGAAAACAGATTCACTTCACAAATTTATTTAGTTAATTACTCCAATTAAATAATGATAATTTTGTGATCTTGGTACTATTTCTGTGGCATTTTATGTGCAGCAGATAATGCAGCTTGCCAGTCATTCTTGTCTGTTGTATATACTATGGGATTTCAGGACTGGTTCTGTGTTTCATAAGACTTTGTTTATAAATGAAACATGCAAAATATGGAACCTACAAAAGACCTTAGTACATGTGCATCATCTGCAGAAATAATGTGAAAGTAGGAACAGTTCTTATTTACAGAATTTTATCATGAAATAATGATTTTATATTGTACAGGGTATGATAGTGATGTTGAGAGGGAAAAGAACATTAATTACGAATCAAAGATTTATGTCAACCCATTGCGAGAGAAAGAGGGTGTGAAACCTCATCTGCAAGAAACAGCTGTAGAATTGAAGTAAGTGTGCTTTTGTCTCTGTGTATGATAAAGAATTAAATTTACTTTACAGAGTTTCTTTCTTACCAATCTTGTGTGAAACAAAGCCGAGGAGAGTGCAGCACTACTTTAGTTACAAATTATTTATATTGCTGACTTAGATTGCATGGAAACACAACAGACTCTGCAAACTTTTAGTCTCAACTTTAAGCTTGATCTATTCATTTTTACACACCCACATTTTGGGAGTTGAAGTTATGCTGTGACCCTGTTTGATCATTTGTCAGTCCATCTGTCTGTCTGTATGTGAACATTTCCTTTTTTTCATGTAACTTCAGTTTTCCATTATCCGCAGTTAACAGACTTTGTGGCTGCCATGCACTTGGGATAAGGAAGAACCCTATCAATGTTGGGGTCAAAATCTCAAAGGTCAAGTTCACTGACTGACAAAAGACAAATAGTTTCTACACAATAACAAGAGTTCTAATTGCATACCTCAATCAAACTTTGTGAGTAGAGAACCATGTCGAACTTGGGTCAGTAGTTCAGAGCTAGACTTCTTATGATGTCTGGTTGGGCTTAAAGAAAAGGGTGCAGTTTTCAATATGGCCACCATAGTACTCCTCCTGAATAAATGGTGATATCAACATGGAGTTTTCACTTGATATTTCATGTCTAGTGTGTCCTAAATGAAAATGGTGCTGCTCAGATATCCAGTTTGGCCTCCCATTATATGCTGCCAACTTGAAAATCTTGTTAACATTACTTATGAATGAGAAATCATAACAACATGGGGTTTCCATCAGAGTGCTTTTTATGATGTATAGTTTATCCTATAGGAAAATGATGCTGATACAATGTCAAATACGACCATTTTTTTATTTATACTCCTTCTGAAAAGACATTCATATTGAATGGGATTTTTTGTGATTTCTGTTTGGTCCTAAATGAAAATGGCGCTGCACAGACATTAAACATGGCTGCAACAGCAGTCTTCTTGAAGTTTTGTTATCTCTTCTCCACCTGAATGGGTGGTCAGATCTACATTGGGTTTTCATTAAATGACTTCTGTGATGGCTGTCATGGAAATTATCTTGAACATCTTGTTATTATAACTCCTTTTTAATGGAAAGTCATATCAGCATCAGGTTTTCACAGAAGACATTTTTTGGTGTCTAGTTGGTCCTGAAAATATTGTACATTTATGTATTCCCAGGTCAGCACTGTGGTTATCAAAACATCTCAGAGTAATATATGACCTTGTCAAATACAAAATGTCCTCAAGGAATCCTCTCATTTCTCAATTCAGTGTTATTAGAGCCGCTTATCATTGCTACATGTCCCAGTATACACACTGTCCAGATGGTTTGATAGATGGAGCAAAGTTATTGCTGCTATTGCAAAACTGCATGGCACCGTCTTGAGCCATTTACCAGATAAAGTCTTAGTTTTTTTCAGCTGAAATTACAGCCATATTCAGAACTTCGAACTATATTGAAACTGCTATAAAACTTAATTTTATCTTCTTTTTGGATTCCCATTCCACACTGAACACATTGCAGAATCTGAAATCTGACAGCCTGGTAATATCCCAGATATTAGAGAACACAGTGTGCTCATACACTGAGGGAAAAGTATTCTGCACTGTTTTGGCTGCCTAGTCACATTGGTATAAATGCCAATGAAAGGGCAGATAAAACAGCCAAAGTTGCCCTGCTGTCACCCATCTCTGAAGGGAAGATTCCTAATATAGACTTCAAATATTGTATAAATCAGCATGCTTATCATAATTGGCAAAATATTTGGAATGAAAAATCCACAAAAGAAACTTAAGATCATTCATCCCATTATTGGAGATTAACATCCCTCATATAAATCAAATTGGAGAGCTGCGGTGATATTGTGACATTAATGTATTGGACACACATACCTAAGGCACACCTCATGAAGGGTGAACCTTGACCAAAATGCATACAATAACAGTGTTCACTGACAGAGGGGCTGAAACTGTGAGGACATACCACTTAAGAGAATCTTGGAGTTTTTAAGGGAATGCAGTTTGTACTGCAAATTGAAAAGATTTTATGTGACTGTGTTAACTTCATCTGTTATTTTATATACATTTTATAGAATGTTAACCTGTACTTAGTGTTTAAATTTATATGGAAGGGTTTATCTTCCTAAATTTCTGCAATTAATTTTACATTTTGCCTTTAGTTGATACTACGTAGCATGTTTTATGCTGAAGCGCAGTAAAACATTATACATACACAGTAAAACGTTACTATATACATACACAGTAAAACATTGCTATATTCATACACAGTAAAACATTACTATATACATACGCAGTAAAACATTACTTTATACATACGCAGTAAAACATTACTATATACATATGCAGTAAAACATTACTATATACATATGCAGTAAAACAATGCTATATACATATGCAGTAAAACATTACTATATACATACGCAGTTAAACATTACTATATACATATGCAGTAAAACATTACTGTATACATATGCAGTTAAACATTACTATATACATATGCAGCTAAATAAAAATGATGTCAATCTAACATCAAATAATCACTCTAGCAGCCATCTTGAAATCTTTTTATCGCAACTCCTGAAAATTGGTGATCCAATCCATCTTTTCACAAAAGAGTTCTTTTGATATTTAGTTTGCCCTAATGTAACAAGATAACTGGGTTGGATTTTGGATTTATAACAGAACACTTTTGATGGGGATACAAATACAATGTTTATTGATCACTGACTTGAATGAAAAAAGAATTATTATTAATATGTGCGTGTACAAGAACCAAATATTGGACAAATTAACACAATCCGCACAAACCTAATAATACAGCAAATGAATACAAATGAATGACCTCACAGTACAAAGACAAAGTTATTGATTCACAGTAAATTTCACATGACAAAAAGAATGATGTGTTTTACTCAAATAGTAAAAAATGATGTACTTTCCTCAAATAGTAAAATGATGAAAACAATGGGACAGATATCATACAAAATATCTTTACAGTCCCAAAACACTGGGTGTAACAAGAAACCCCAAATTAGCTCACAGCTAAAAGATTACATGTATGGAGTTACACAAAACACTCCGTCACCAGAATACTTGGCTACCAGTCACACTGGTCAATCAAGCAGTCAGCATTACAAGTAGTCACCAACCACCATTCAGTTTCTTGGTCAATCAAGCAATAAGCGCCCACCAATCAGTCAGCAACGCCTGATCACCTGCTACTCAACCAGCAACACACTGTTCACTCAGCTGCAGGGTCGCCATCCAACCAGCTCCATCGTCAGCTTCACAACCGCTATGGCCAGCACCACAGCTGTCATTGTCAACTTCCATGGTCAGCTCTAGAGCTGGTACCCTGTCAACCCTGACCACCATGGTCAGCTCCATAGCTTTTGTCAGCTCTGATCACCATGGATCAGCTCCACAGCTGCTACTGTCAGTTCTACTCACCATGGTCAGCTCCAATCAGCTGTACAGATGAAGATGTGCAAGTCCTTAAGTAGACTGCTTACTGGCAAGACGTTCTGTAATGTAAAGATTTAGTCTTACAGTGAGGCATTTGTACACAGACGATGCAGCCCTACATCGTCTGTGCACTTGATGTATTCGGTTTTTCCCATTGAAAGCACTTCACATGTGTGGCATAGGATGAACCAAACTCACTGTTTCAAAATATTGTACAGTATACATAAATCACCCTCGGGTATCGTCATACACAAAAAACGAAACCCGAGTACATGTATTTAATAACTATTCCATAACACCTAAATTAAAATGATGGCAATCTTGCAACTAGAATGAATGCCACAGTGGCTAATTTGAAAATCTTTTTATTCCTCAAGAATATCAGAGGAAGTTTTGACACTCAGCAGTTTAAAAGTACAATTGCTCTTCTCTTGAATTCCTGGAAATTCTTTTTGGGCAATAGAGCATGATGGACTCTTGGTAATGATGTCTGCATAACTGAGGTAATCAGGGAGGGGAGCTTTTTTGAATCAGTTATTTGAATACACAGTGAAAAATTTGATCAAGTCCAGCAGCTTTGTTTGGGTTGGGGTAAGAAAGTAATGCTGTTGTTTATAACTATGTCATTTATGACTGGGACATTGTTTGATTTAGGAAATCTTTATAGATTTTCTAGTCTGCATAAATGCTTTAACATTACTGCTTTGGGGGTAGTAGACACTGATAGGAAATGTTTATTGAGAACATTTCCATTATATATACAGTTAAAATTATTCAAGTTGTCTTACCTGCAACATTGAGATTTAGTTTAAATTGTATTTTTGGTGTATAATGAAAGTTTTGTATACATATTTTATTGTTGTTATTCTAAAAATGAAACTGAGTTTAGACACAGTCACTATACTTTCCAGAGATGTAGCTTTCCATGTACACAAAGACATGGTTATAAGCTTTACATTTTTTCATTTTCAGGAAAGGAGTCACAAGAAATGCCCCTGAGCAGCCAAAAGTCAAACGACCTGACCCCCTCCCAGCCACAGGGGGAAAGAAGATAAAGATGGCTCAGATTACAGTGAGTTTTATAACTGTAAAATGCACCCAATACACACAACAAAACAAATGTTGTTCATTGTAGTGCTTTTATCATCAGAGAAAGTATTTTTTTAAAATTTAAAATGCACATAGATGTATATCTCAAAAACTGATAGCATCTGTGATAGTGATGGTGTGTTATGTAGCAGTATTATGAACCAGAATCAATAATAGTGTCATTCTTACCTCACTGCTGTACTGTACTGGGCAAACCCCTTTATTCCTCTTAAATGAGTGTATGAAGAGCCAGTAAGGCTTTGCAGAAAAGCAGCCAGGGTGATCATACTGTCAGTCATTTTAACATCAACTTCATCCCTTTTCAACACTCATAGATAGTTGAGAATTGAGGATTTTAAAAAAAGCTGTTGTTACTTTAAAGTATTTCAATAATTAGCACAAAAGTAAGTTAATGTTTTTGAGTTTGTAAGGAACATTAGCACAAGGAGTTCACTGTTAAGTGAAAACAATTGTTTATATGGTAAATTTGGACAGAGTATTTTAAGAAATCTTTTGCTTATGCTTGTACAGTTTGCAGCATGATATTAAATAAGCACCTAATATTAGGCTTTTAAGAAATTATATCTCTAGATATTTTCATGAGCAGTCCTGAGTTTTTGACTGCATAACATTTGCAACATCTGTGATATACCTGTGTAATAATAGTCTGTTAACCTTGTATAATTTATTAACTTCTGTTTTTCTAGTTCTCTTTTATGTAGTAGATGTTAATCTTATAGAATTTACTGGTTACACATATATTTGCTGTGTATGCATTTTAATTGCATGGCAATAATGTAAACTAACTGTTATTTATGTCACAGTGGATGAATAGAAGACATCATTATTATTATTATTATTATTTGTCAGTACCTATATTAAATAAAAAAATTTTAGAGATCAAAAAGGACCATTCTCCTTCAGATATGTTCCCTGATCACATTGCTGAATTCAGCCCTCCCAAAAGATGAAAATTAATATTTCCTTTCTACATTACATAGACAAAGGGCAATTCACACTAATACTGAGTCACTCTGGTATGGGAAACCATAAGACCCCCACCTTCCACCCCAATTATGACACACTTTTCCTGTGACTACAGTTATATCTGCTGAAATGCAGAAAATGGTCTTCTCTACAACTGTCTATACTATATCTGGAATTACAGATTATATGACTTCATACAGCAAGCAATGACAGAGTTGATTAGTTTGGGCCAATTTTCCCCGTCCTTCGGTCGTTTGTTTCATTTGAGAAATTTGACATGCTGAGGGAGTATCCTCCCAAATCAGGCAGCCCATTGGGCATAAATCCCCTCTTCCCCCTGCTGGTCTGAGCATGGCCATCTGGCCTCTAAGTCTATGCACATGGTGTTTATACATTGTTGAATGAGCCATCTAGCTGCGCCTTAATTTGATGCCGTATTGGCTACTGGCCATACCATCCAGATGTCTCATTCTAGGTCCATATCATTCAGTGACCATGTAGCTTCTGTAGCATATCATCCTGTGCCTTATCAAGTATAGCCATGGAATGATAATATTGACAGGGATCTTAGTGGTAGATACATCTCTCTGCCAATACTCTGGTACTTCATTTCTTCATACAGTTATCTTTACACCTGACATCCTTACCAACTGATACTGATTGCCACAAGCCATCCATACCAATTCACGACTGCATCATATGGATACAGCTAGCCATTTACTCACAGCTTACCCTCTTAGATGGTACCATGATAGTCTTAGAGACGACAGCCATGCCTCGTCTCTGCCTCTGGGCATGTAATATCAGGATGTTGATCTTGATGCAGATCAGGACAACCCGCACACTAAGTGTGGGGATAAGCCTGATGATGTTTCATACTCAGATTCCACTAAGGAGAGGACTGAATTTAGCTTTATGGCATCAATAGAGAAAATATATCAGTTACTGCTGAACTCACAATGCCCATCACTACCTTCTTATATGCTGGTCTTTCAGGATCAAAGACTTGGTTAATCTTGATGAGAAGGAAGTTGACTCTTAATTGTCTTTTCCCATAGCATGGGAAAAACTGGGAAATTGCCCAGTGGTTATCTGCCAAGATCAGCAAACCAGGCAGTTCCAATTCTTTTTCTTTCTGAGAGCCAACTAGCAATGTCCTTTGCATTTCACTGTTGGATAAAAGCATTTTTTTTTTACTCCACTTTGAAGCTTCAGGATCTTGGAGAAGTCATTCAGTGATTAACAGGGCTGCCCACCATTTGGTGGCAAATGCTTTAACTGCTTCGGCCAGTCTTGACCTTGAGCAGTGGAATGCATTCTTATGCTCTACCTCATTCAAGCCACACAATGCTCTGACCCCATGGAGCACATCCTTTGGTTCACCTTTGATGTGTGGAGGCAGGAAGCCCAAGAATTGCCCCTCAACTTTGCTGCACAGCCAGCTTTACCATATAAATCAGCTCTGACTTGTCCTCAAAGTCGCGTTGAGTGGAGATGAAGGGATACAGGATTGTGCACTGCTCACTCGCAAAACCAGCCTTACGATAACCAGCTAATCAGTCTCGGAAGCAGTTGGATAGACTTGGTAGGAAACAAAGTTTCTCTCTACCCACAAGCCTCTACCCTCTTGCCACTGACTCATGTACCTGACTTTCCACAGGCAGTCTTCCAGTAGGTGCTAGACTCTTGCACTTCAAAGTTAGTGGTGATTCAAATAGTCTTGGAGGAGCTTCAGATCTCCTTTTGACAACCCACTTCTTTTTCATCTGCTGCATTCCTGATGGAAGTACAGTTGGACTTAGTGAAAGTCACATGTTTACAACAGGACATGATGCTTATCGAGGAACAGGCAGTGGAGAGTGTTTGGAATCTCCAGGGATTTGCTCCTGGCTTTTTCAGGTCAGGAAGGCCGATAGCAAGCTCAGGTAAATCATTGACCTGAGTCAACTAAATCAATTTATACACCCACCAGCATTGAAATTGAGGATGACAAGATCAGTCCACCTCTGCACCCGTCCAAACGAATTTGCCTTCATTCTACATCTGACATATTTTCATGTTTCCATCCATCTTAATAGAAGTTCCGTTGCTTTGCATACTGAGGAAATTGTTATCAGTATCATGCTCTCTGTTACGATTCTAATCTCCTCGTTCCATACAATTTCATCTACCTCCATGGCAGCATACTTGGACAGCAACCTCCAGAAACATAAGATAAATTCTAGTCAAGGAAAAGAACGATCTCATATTCCTTTTAAATCATCTTGGCTTTCTGATCAATTTGGTAAAGTTCAGTCTTTGTCCATTACAGCAGTTTGTCCATCTGGGTTTGGAATTTCTTACCCACCTCAGCTGTGTACATCTTTCTCACCTTTAGGTGGTCCAAATAGTCAAGCTCATTGAGTCCATTTTGAACAAGAAATGGATCACAGCCAGGTAGTTTCTGCAGCTCCTTATATTGTTCATTGCAGTAGAAGATCTCATCCTACTAGGTCACCTCTACATGCACAGTTTACAGATGGTCTTGCTTTCTCAGTGCCACTTGATTACAGTATCAGCATGATGAGCAAGGTGGTATCATTCGTGGATTAATGTAGCAAGAAAGGTTGGCTCACAATAGGAATGCTACTGGAACAGCCCAAACCATTTGTGACCATGTACAGATGCAAGGACCCATGGCTAGGGAACCCATTTGTTGCCATGCATCAAAGCTGTGAGTGACCAATGGGATCAACAGAACACAGGTCTCCACATCAATCTCTTGGAGATTAAGGCTATCATAAACACGTTTCAATTTTGGATAGACCATCTTCAGGGCAAGGTCATGCTCATATGCCCAACAACTTGGTGGTAGTGACATACTTTTTCCAACGGGGCAGTCTCAGATCACCCCTACTCTTCCTTCTGGTATGGAAATTCCATCATAGGTGACATCCAGATCCAACATATTCCTGGAAGACTAAATGTCTTTACCGATACTTTTTCCAGGAAGGGCCAGATTCTCCATACAGAATGGTGTCTAATGATCAGTCTTTTTTGCGATAAGGTGGAATCATAAACTGTCCATCTTCATCTCCCTAATACCAGATCCTGAGGCTTGGGTTGTTAATGCCCTTTCTATCAACTGGGAGGGTTTGTGGGCCTTTGCCTCCCCCTCAACAGTCTTAGTTAAAAAAATAATACCAAAATTGAGGGGCCAGAAGTGCAAAATTATCCTGACTACCCCTTTAGGCTGGGACAAATCCTGGATCATTGATCTCCTTAATCTAACAATAGATCTACCCAGGAAGATCATGGCCATGCCAAATCTTCTTATTCTCATACCCAAGTGTTCCATCATTACCCAGATCCATTTCTCTTTCAAGAAAACCATGCAGCATAAACAATTTAACACTTTAATTGTGGAGAGAATTGCAGGAGCATGAAGGCCCTTCACTCTAAAGGCTTATGATGAAAAGTGGTATATCTTCAGGCAACTGGTGAAAACATAAATAACATCATACCATTGAGTGCCTCAATCCCATAGGTAGCTGGCTTTCTTCTCTGACTGTTCTAGGCCCCAATTATATTAAGGGCTACTGCTCTATGATGTGAGACACTGTCAGCATGGCAGAGAGGATCTTGATCATGACAAAGACCTCTCAGACTTGTTTGGCAACTTTGAATGACATAGGCCTACAGCACTCACTGGAGCTGGACCATTATGTGAGTACTATGTGAAAAAGCTTGCCAGCAAATCATGTGCTGAAATATGGCATTAAATCCACAACTACAAAACAACAGATTATTTGCACTGTTTTCCAGGTGGAATCTTTCTTGCGTTCTGACTTGGCTGAATTCAGACAATTTTGAACCCTTAGCCAGGACCTTTCTGAAGTTCCTTTCATACAAAACCTGTTTCCTGATTGCATTAGCTTTGGCTTGCAGAGAGTTACATGCCCTCCATGATGACCTGGCCTATCTTTAGTTTTTATCAGATGGTTCAGCGGTCCTTATCATGCAACCCAGTTTCATTACCTGGAATAGGATGCTGTTAGTAGGCAATCATAAGGTCGTCATATGACCTCTACTGACACATTATGAGAGGTGTTCAGACAGGATTCAATACATGCTCTCAAGTTTTATCTGAAGCATACTGAACCAATTGATGGAGCTTGAAAGCACCTCTTCCTTTCAGATAAGTCTGGGAAAGAGGACATGGCAAACTCTGATGTCTCTCAAGAACCAAGTTGCCTCATGAAAATCTATGTCCATGATATAAGAGCAATCACTGTGAGCTTTGCCTTTGATTGTAATGTTTCTGTCTGAAACATCATTGAGGCAGCTGGGTGACTTGCACAGTCAGCTTTCTCCAGATTTTACCTACAAGATTTTGCTCCACAGCAACACACTCTGGATCTGGCAGGCCCAGTCTCAGTTGCACAAACAGCTACCTGACCCAATTAACAACAGCACAACCTCCAGATGGGCACCCTATGCAGCTTTCTCTGGAATGGCCTGGGAAATTTTATTTGGTAAGATTTATTCATTTCTTCTTCGCAGATGTAAACTAGATTACCTCCGTTTGTTCTGCAGGTTAATGGAGTGTGTTATCCTTCATATGGGGAATCTAAAATTCTTCCCTCCATGGTTTCCTGAAGTGTAGTTAGGATGATTAATATATCATCCTATTACCTATTCTCCTAATGTAAATATGATCAGGAATGACTCAGAGGAGAAAGCAAATTTTTCAGTAAATTTGTTTCTTCAAGAATACTTACCTGATTACCATCCTCCCTGCAATGTGAGCATCTCATTCATAATGTTCTGCTCAGCTTGAAACTTGTACCATCTAGTGGCAGCAAAGAGACGGGATGGGCAAGAGGTATTGTCCTTTGCATAAACAAGAAAATGAATTTTCTTCTTTTGGGAGGGCTGAATTCAGGAGCCAGTAGGCTTTTACTCCTAACATTAATTTGATCGGATATGTATTCTAGGAAAAACATAATTTACTGAAAAAATTTGCTTTTTTGAGATGCAAAAAATAATGATGACTCCTTGTAGATGCATTATTTTTAATAGCATGAAAAATGAGTCAGTGACCATAATACAATGGACAAAATTCTTTTGCATACGAGGGCACAGCTTTCTGGAATAAAATGCCTCTTGAATTTAGACACAAGGACATTGATCTCATTCAAGAGTGCTCTAAAAACTTACTTATTTAGACTGCAAAAACAGACTTAGACTTAACAGTGTTTTCTTGCATGTGTTTTGCAAATCATTTACCATATTTTCTGGTGAATAAA
Organism: Megalonaias nervosa; assembly: GCA_016617855.1. NCBI lineage: Eukaryota > Metazoa > Mollusca > Bivalvia > Unionida > Unionidae > Megalonaias > Megalonaias nervosa. Next base: position 6,414 of record JAECUM010003698.1, on the reverse strand, counting down.
TCAATACTTTTTGACCTGGAAGTCTGGGCTTTGTCTTATACTCCAAAGCAACTCATATTTGGATTTTGTAATTGGACTTGCTCTAAGTACTGGCAATAACCATAATTTTGAAATGTAATTGGCAAAATTGAAACAGGTTAAATAGCTGTATCAGTTCTTGTTCAGTTGCTTTGTCAATAAATTCTTATAAACTGACATGACTGTTTACATATTATAATTTTTTTTCATTAATTTTTTTTGCATTTGTATGTGCATGTATTTTCTGGTCTCTCCAATATGAAATAAAATAATTCAGGAGTTCACAATTCACTAGTTTCATAGGATGGTCATATGAGTACTGAAAGCATAATGTTTGTTCCTTAAAAAAAATAAATACATAAATATATGTAAGGATTTTGCTTTGTTCTTCATTTTTTACCATACCTCATTTATTCCTGATCACATTACAGACATAGGTCCATTGATATTGGATTTACCAGTATTTTATTGGCTGTACTTAAGCCATTACCAGTGCATCTTTTTCATAGATATAATTGATCCTACAAAGGGATGTCTTCCATATTATCAACTCAGATGTTTGATGAATAATTTTAAAATGCCGTTGATTAAGAACATAATTATGATATATTCATAATACTGTCACGTATTCACTGAAGAATGCCCATAATATAGGTTAATATTCAAAACAGATATACACTACTCGTAGATCATCAATGGTCCATTTTTAGTTTCCATTTCAGCTTAATACAAAATGTAATGTCATCACATTATCCATATTCATTCTTAACAAGCTGTTGTATCCAAGTCTCTCTCTGATTATATTTGAATGATTGGTCTTTGGTTTCTGACAACAATCCAAGCCAGTTAACTGCTTAAACTCTGATATTGGCTTTCATTAGTAGGCAGTACCCATTTTGTTCTCTATTATTAATCCACATCAATTACAAGTTGTATTAATTTCAGAGATATTGAGAATCACAAGAAAACTCTGGACATAACTAAGGGCAGTGTGTTTTGTTTATTCTTTTTATGTGACTTTTCTCTATTTTTCTGTCATTATCTTTAATTTTCTTTACAGTCATTTCCATACACATATTTCCCAATGGATAACCTAATTTCCCTATTGTTAGCTTCACAAATTTGATCTTGTCTGTCAAATCTTGCCCTCCAACTGTTAGCTGGAATAACCTGGCCAAAGCTCTAGATACATTTAATCAGCATGTAAATAGCACTGCATAGCTATATGGTTTTTGTGACAATGGATAAAATATGAATGAACTACTTATTCAGAGGTGTCAGTTGATAATGAAATAAAGTAGTGCCTTTGTACATCAGGAAGATCACAGTTGTCAGGTAACTAAACAATACACATTGCAATCACCCTGAAACCACCCTCATTGGTGACTCCAGTTTCCCAGTTAATCTGGGATTGCATATAGTGATACCATTAATATTCATGAGACAGGAGGTTGCTAGCAAAGAAGATGAAACTAATGTGTTCATCTGGCTTTGTCTTGTACTCCACACTGACAAGGTGAAGGATGGAAAATTTACAAAATTTGCAGATTCAACTTCATACTGACTTAGGCTAGAAAATACAGTATACATATTTGTTGGTTTGGATACATTTTATTTTGTTTTATTAGGAACTGCAGCTTGACTATGTCCATGGATACCGAGGTTTTGACTCGCGTAACAATCTCCACTATGTTAATGATGGAACAGATGTTATCTTCCATGCAGCTGGAGCAGGGATTGTTAAGAATCTCACCTCAGGTATATTCATCTGACAGTGTGATATGGAAATAACCAATTTGTATTTTTTTTCTTCTTGCATTATAAACTTAGAAATAGCATTTTATGACAAGGTGATGTACAGGATGTATAACACACTAGAAGCATATAAATTTTAGCTATTAACTTTCTGATGAGCATAACATAGTAAATTATACATGTTGGTTTTGTTCATTGTTGTCTTGTATAAAGCTGCATGACTCATGGTGAAAGGATGCAGACTGACAGTGCAAAACTGTTGCCATAAAAATCAGCATATTGTCTTTTCTTCATTTTTGTGAACTTTCCAAGTTAGGTCTGTTTCTCATACTTTGCTGAACGTAGAAATGTTACTCTTGAATGAAATGGAGCCACTGTAGCACAGTGCTTAGCATTCTGAACTTGTGACCAGAATGCTCTAGGTTCAATTCCTTCCCAGAACAGACCAAAGCATTTCTCCTTTGAATACATTCTCCGGTCATATTAACATTAAGGATATAGGCCTGTTACCTCCCAAATCCAGCCCTACTAAAAGATGAAAATTTGTAATTTCCGTCTATATCATATAGACAAAGGGTGATAAGTTTTGCTAGGTCTTGCCTCTTTTTAAGCTTTGCTGCCTAGTGGTATAAAAGGCTTGCCTTTACTGATCATTGCTATCTCACCTCTGTTGTCATGGTTTCAAGTCTCAGACTTGGCCAATATGGGTATGTGAGAAAGCTTACCACTAGCATCCCACAGGTCAGTGGTTACCAGGTATTTCAGGGTGCTTCCTCTACCAGTTATACTCTCTGCCATGTATAGCCTGTCTTACACTGGAAAATGGAATTAAACTCCAAACAACAACATACAGCAACATAGTATGGGACACCTCCTATCAATCCAAGTCAAATTTGTGGTAAATTTGAACCATTCATACAGGACTTTGGATTTATTGGATTACAATTACTGAAAGATCCATCAATCTTGCTAGGCTTATGGCATCATCTTTCTACAATTACAGACATCTTAAATTTAGATCTGTCTGTCTTACAATACTATAACCATATACAATTACAGTTACACGGATATTAGTGATAGATCCGTCCAACTCACCAGGCCTATGACTTCATCTCTCAACAATTATGGAGCTCTTAATAATAGAACTGTCCATCCTAACATGCCTATGGCTGCATACAATTACAATTATGGGGATCTTAAGTCATAAGGCTACACAAATGTATTATTCCTTTTATGTCTATTTAATTTCTGTTGTATGCTTGACCTTTGTCCATGATTGAGGGTTGTGGATAGTTTTTGCATACCTGACTTTTTTCATGATTATGATTGTGGGTTATGAATGGAGTTTTGCCCACCAGACTTTTATCATGCTTTCAGGTAGTAAACAAGATGTTTACTAGAATCTGAGTCAAGAGTTAGTGGAATTTTCCATTGAAAATTTTTGTTTTCCAGTAAAATCCATTGTATTTTTAGGTCAGGTAGGTATTTGTATATATAGTGGATTGGCAAACAATTATTCATCCCTGTTTTCATATCAATCTTTGGGAATCTATAATCAGAGTTTATAATTGTATTCAGATATAATTGGAGAGGAATATTTTTTAAAATTGTTCATTGGAATTATGAAGTGTTCATTGATTTTTTGGATGAAAAAGCTACGTTAGGATTATTGAGAACTCATTCAAATACATTCTGAATTGTATCATTATGGGATGTCATGACTTTAAGGCTATTGGAATCCATTCTATTATATGCTTTTGAACTTGTGATAGGACATTTAGGATTATTTGGGATTTAATTTAAAATACTGTAAATAACTCTTAAATTTTCACTTTTTAACTTAGAGAAATAAATTATTTGTTGATTGTACTAAACTTGTTGGTTTTGCATCTTTCTGTTACATAGTTTAAGACCATAGAATCATAACAATGACCAGATTTTAGTGATAGATCTGTCCATCCAGATATGCCCATGGTACAGCTGGTACCAGCACCTATATTCAGTTAAGGGTATTGGCCATGAATTTTATAGAAACGATGGCTTTGCATCATCATTGCCATAGAGAATGGTTTATCCTGAAATGGAAGCAAACCGCGAACAGGAGACTTCACACTCACATTGAGCATGAAGATAAACCTGAGCAACAGCCCAACTTCAGTCTGACCATTTAGAGGATGGAGTTTTGCTTTAAGACTGTCATCAAGGAGATATTTGGGTGTTGCCCTCCCCCTTCTACCATCACACATGATTATAAAAGTCAAAGCGTCTGTCAACATAACATCCATGATGAAGAAGTCTCCATCCTTCCAGCTGCTACTCCAATCAACAGAATGTCAAGGAGATTAAAGATAGGCTGTCAGGACGTATCTCTGACCCAGAGAATGCCAAAGCTTTCTTTTCTCAGAGCCCAGTACCAGTGACATTTTCATTGTGCTGGTATAAGACATTCCACCACTGGCTATACTGAACTCCTGTCCTTAGATACAGATTTAATGGTGGTTAAGACATCTGTCCCATTTTTAACAAAGTGGACAAAAATGTTGTTTCTCACCATGACAAAGCATGTTTGCCACCTCTTCATTGTTGGATTTGGCCTCCTTGGCAATTTACTGACTGGTTGAAAAATCAGCTAACCAACATGCCTGGGAGTTGACAGTGAAAATTGCTTGGGTCATTAACAGAACAGCTGACCATTCAGTGGTGAATGCATTGACAGCTATGCCAATTTTGATATGTGAAGACTTGGGGTTTGTACACCAAATATCTAAAGCCACATCACACTCTGGCTTTAAGTATGACACCATTTGGCCTGTCATTGTTGTTTGGGGCAAAATTGAAGAAGTTTGGAGGCAGACAGCTCAAGAACTGCATCCTCCAACTTGCTGCTCCACCTGTCCTCAGTTTAAAATCAGCTATCTGCCACGATAGAGGGATGAAAGGCAAGCCAAGCAGAAGGGATCTTTTATGTCCCTAGTACCGTTCAGATCTCGACCTTATGCTTGCCAACAACAAATGAACCAGAATACTTACTTGGTCACGTTATTTAAAGACCTGCTTATCCACCCTGCTGTGTGAGCATCGATGTTGGTAGTTTGCTCAGCTTAGAACTTCAACACCTAGTGGTGGCAAAGGGAGATAATGGGCAAGAGTTATTGCCTTTTGGCTCTGGACAAGGCACTTCATATTTCAGTTGATAAGGTGCAAAATTACTATAATTCATGTGTTGACATGCCATTACACAAACCAACCAACCAATCAGTCAAACATGAAAAAAATCTATCATTACATTCATAGAGTAAATAATAATAAAACTCCAATAATGCTGACTTTAAAAAAAAAAATGTTGTACATAGTAGTAATAGTCATTCCTTGCAAAAACATCAGAAAGTAATATTTGCTTGATTGCTTTCTATGGAATCTTTCTCCTTTGTTTATGTTCTTAGATGGAGCCAACAATTTCATTGAGGATTTTCTAGAATACATCATTGTATATTAATTTAACATGATGGAAATTGATGATAACTTTTTATGGGTTGGTTACTTAAACACAATTTATGCACTGAAATATAGTTCTCTATGTCAGGTTTTATAAATATATTGCTTTATTTGTCAGGTATTATGAATGTATGATTCTCTCTTTCAGGTTTTATATATGTATGGTTCTTGTTTTAAGGTTCTGATATGTGTATGTTTCACTTTATGAGGTTTTATAAATGTATGATTCCAATTTTCAGGTTTTATACATGTCTGGTTCTCAGTGCCAGGTTTTATAAATGTATGGTTCCCATTGTCTTGTTTTATAAATGTATTGTTCTCTTTATCAGGTTTTATAACTGAATGGTTCCCATTGTGTGGTGTGATATATTTATAGATCTCTTTAATGGGTTTAATAAATGTATGCTCAATCCTTTATAAGGTTTATAAATGAGTATGGTTCCCTTTTGCCAGGTTTTATACATGCATTGTTCACTTTATGAAATTTAATACATGTATTTTTCTCAACATGTATAGATGTATGGCTCTTTGTCAGGCTTTATTCATGCATTGTTCTTTGTCAGGCTTTATTCATGCATTGTTCTTTGTCAGGCTTTATTCATGCATTGTTCTTTGTTAGGTTTTATTCATACATGGTTCATTTTGTCAGGATTTATACATGTATGGTTCTTTATCAGGTTTTATGCATTTATTGTTCTCATTGTAAGGTTTTACACAATCATGTAATATTCTCTTTGCCAGGTTTTATACATATATGGGTCTCTGTCACGTTTTATACATATAGGGTCTCTGTGTCAGGTTTTATACATATATGGGTCTCTGTGTTGGGTTTTATACATATATGGGTCTCTGTGTTGGGTTTTATGCATATATGGGTCTCTGTGTTGGGTTTTATACATATATGGGTCTCTGTGTCAGGTTTTATACATATATGGGTCTTTCTGTTGGGTTTTATGCATGTATGGTTCTCTTTTCCAAGTTTAATATATGTTTTGTTTTCTTTGTCAGATTATACACACATATATTTCTCATTGTCATGTTTTATACAGGTGTGTTTCGCTTTGTCAGGGTTTATCCATGTATGGTTCTCTTTGTTATGTTTTATACATGTAGTATCTTTGGTAAGGTAACACTCTTGTTCCAAAC